>JAWQFJ010000779.1:0-11462 GCA_034096865.1 Theodoxus fluviatilis | reverse complement strand
TATCAAGGGTCCCATCAAAGTTTCAAACTTCCAAGAAAGATATTACAATCTTTGCTCATATTGAACCATTCTCCAGCTGTCCCAAATTGTGAACACTCGAGTACCACATCTTTGCCCTCGTTTTTCTGCTTCATCGGACCCCAGACACACTAGGCTTGTTCAGGAGTACGAAGCGCTGCATGAGCGCTTCATGCAGCGCTTCATGTTGGCGATTGAGCGCTCTTTGTACCTCGTGAACACCTACAGATGTAGTGCAGCGCCTCACTTGTTAAAGGGGAGGTAAATCTTCTGCGCCCCATGTTGTGTTGATAGACGCTAAGAAAGTGTTTTCTTTGCCACAGACATCGTTTATGCACGCTTAAATGTATTCTGCATGAATAAAGTCCACCACTGTGTCATTCTTACTTGCCATTACTCGTGCATACAGAGCGCTTGGGGCAAATAAAGCCCGTTCCAGTCCCAAAATGATGTTTCTGAGGGTTATTTTACACATCAACGGCCAGTGCAGGATCGAAGACGCCATTGTGAAAATCGTCTGAATCACCTCGGATCGGTGATGCACAGCGCTGCTCAGCACTGAGTGAATCACGCCCCAAAATTGCTGTTCAGGAGTGAAACACATGCTGCGCTGTGCAGCGCTTTGCAGCACTGCGCCTCCTGAACAAGCCTAAGGTGTGTACAACAGAAACGCCTGGAGCCCAATTAATGTTTCTGACATTCACCACAGATCATTTGATCTTTGCTTTTTTGTTTCATCATAGTCCCACTTTCTAAACTAAAATTTAATTTTTGTGCACAACTTCAGTGTCATCTTTTTCTCAGCTTCTGTGGATTCCAGGATCCACCCAAGATCCTAGGGCAAGCTTGTTCCACATCAGTCACTTGAATTGCTTGTCTGAAATATTCCTCTTTCAAAATATGTGTGGGGTTCTGTGGCCGAATGGTTAGTGCACTTGACCTGCAATCACTTGCGGCTGGTGGGTTTGTCGTCTGAAGCTACGGGGATTCTGGGGTTGCATTCCTGAGCAACGTGCTTAACTCACATGTATTCTTCCCACCCAGGAGTAAAACCGGGTACCTGTGAGGACAGCGATGGGTTACTAGGGTGTGATTAACCCTTGTATGCAGCTGTGAGCCAGCATCGGGTTGGAATACCGACCATGCAGTTGCTGCAGAAAATTTTTTTTTTAGATCAGGACACACCCATCAGTTCTCACCTGATGCATCCATCCAATCTATTATCCAACTGCCCAATCTTATCCGATCCAACCATCACATCTCACCAGATTTATTCATCACATCCCACACAATCCATGCATCAGATCTTATCTTATCCATTCATAAGATCCTAGCTCATCTATCAAACTTCTCTACATCCTACAACCCAATTGTACGTGTTCCATCTATCACAACTTGTAGGTCGCTGCTTCAAAACTCACCTGGATCCACTCGTCGAAGGCGTTGAGCAAGGTGAAGGGATCTCCGTGGTCTGACTCCAAGGGTTTCCGTGCCGCCTGCAACAGTCCCAGACATTCTCGATCCCACTTTCCTCTGTCTGTTTCCATGCTTTTCCCATTCTAGTCCACTAGAGACTTCTCCTACCGGCGAAAGAGTCTCTAGTACAGTTCATATCACGTGATGGAAGGTTTCCATCCGGAATATGCATGAGGTCACACGAGAGGCTTGTGGGATAACCCTCTGCTTCCTAACATATGCCGTTATAGTTGTTCTAAGACTATTTTGCACAAAACTAATAACTTATGCTTGTTGAGGCAATAAACAAGCATTTATTTGATAAAATAAAATGTTTGTGTTGAAATGGAAACAAGTTTTGACATCTGAATGATTTCTGTAAAAAGTGGAGAAAAAATAGTATCATAACGAACTATTTTTGGCGCAATGATGTAATGCGAAGGGTCAAACCTATTATGCATTCATTGCAAACTGCGCCATAGTTCACAGAATGTGCTTTTCCATAATAAAGATTTTCTTATAGTCAGTGTGCATGCTCGTTTATTAGCCAAAGAAGAGGGGAGACATTGTGTTTGCTTGTGAAGAAGAAAAAAATGCAAATGTCCTTTTGTCTTCATTGTTTTTCACCTGTCACAAGGGTAGGAATCTAGATTTGCTGCTTGACAGAAGATGGAAGATCAATCAGGAAAATCTAAAACGTGCAGCATCACAAACTGCTGGAGGCTAATAAATTATGCAAGCCTGGCTTCAGCAAATATGAATCAATGGTATATGGTCATGAGCTCTGATTTGTTGCATATTCATATGCTCAAATTATGTGCATGGTGGATGTGTGTTACTTCCCTACTAAAGAAAAAGTTTCCAAACCGGATCAGTTGGATATGGGACTATAAATAAAATCTTCCCACTTTTGTCTGCATGTTATTTTGATAATGTGACAGCCATTTTAATTGGCCTACAACCATATTACCATGCATTTGCAGAATTTTAAGAAAAAATAGTTTATAGTCTGTGTTCCTCAGTGGAAACACTGAGGAACATGAAGAAACCTATCTGACAAATTCTAGTGTACACGGCAAAGAAAGAGAGAGACAGCACCAAACCCATCACTTACAATGGCCTCTCTGTCCGAGTGTGCCTTCATGGTGAAGGGAGACTGGACACTCATGGCTGCGGCAACAGACAGCACTGGATCTATCATCTGCAGGCAGAAAATACACACAGCAGTGCAAAATGAAGATGATGATGATGATGACGATGTCGACGACGACAACAACAGCAATGATGATGGCAACAGCAACATAAGGGAATGACAATGACAGTGATGACAAATGATTATGGGATTTTTATAAAGATTAATAATAAATAAGATTTTAGACAAACTGAATATAAGATTGCACAGCCTTGCATACCATGTGGTACCAACCTTCTGCAGGTGTTTCAATCTTGTGACAATGTTTGACAGATTTGTTGGCAATGAACTCTCACACAATGTCAAATCTGTCACTTCTTCCCAAGAAGATTAGCTTATCTAGAGAGTTGTTTAAGTGTTAATCCTAAAATGGATTAATAGCTGTGAGAAATTCAGCAAGCATGTTCATACAAAGTTTGTCCCAACACTGGCATTCCCATTCAGACTACAGTAAATGTTTTAATTTCCTGGACACTTCTCAAGAGCTGTGTGTGACTCACGTTGAAGACGGAGCCCATGATGAGCATCTTGCCAATGACAACATCCACAGGCAGCTGAGACAGCATCTCTCCCATGGGGGTCAGCTCCTCGTCCTCCGTCAGGGCCCCCTGCAGACATGCACAGACACAGCAGTGATGGGAACAGAGAAAAACAGTGGTTTCATTGTCCATAGCATGGACCTAGCTGCAACTGATCACAGATAAAAGTGTTTACAAAAGTTAAATTTTTTTTGGTTTATAATATTTCAAACAAAATTTATATTGTGGTCTGAATACGTGACAATTTATATCACATAATTAGAATTTATGAAATGCACACTCTCTGAGCAAAATATGCATCTGCTGTGACAGTCAACAACAGGACTGTTGATGTTACTTGACCAACTCATTCACCTGTGGGTGCCATACAGAATGTATATAGTCTAGGCCTTTGGCGGTGAAAATTGCAGAACATTACCTGTTCCTTGAGGAACTGTATGGAGTTCTCTATGCTGGACATGGCTGGGGCCTCTAAAAAGGGAAACCTGAAAGGTAAGAAACTTGTTTTTAAAAATCAGACAACTTTTCACATTTGATGTTGAAACATAACTTATCAGCTAACAGGTTCGCAAAATAAAAAAGAAATTACTAAGGCCAGGTGACTGTGCAATCATATTGTACTGAATTGTGGCTAGGCAGATGTGTATTCTTTTACAGGTAAGAAACTAGCTTTCTAATACACTCGTAAAACAAAAACACAGCTATACAGTACTTTGCCAAGAGGAAATATATCTTTTGCTAATTCATCAACAATTTGGTGACAATTCTCTAAGACTACGTAACCTGTCCGTTGATCATTCTGAGTGACTCTTACAGCAAGCTCGAGTTATGCCTTCCTAGCATCAGGCAACTTTACTCATCCATGGCTGTTCTAAGAAGCTCTTGGAGAAGGTTCATTAACTGATCACCTCTGGGTTTTAAGCAACTTTGCTCATTCATCAACAGTTTAGCGACAACTCACAGACCATGCTAAGAGGATTCAACTCACTTCCTGGCATCAGGCAGTCCCATGGCCATGAGCTGCAGGATGAGGGCGTCCAGGGGGACTCGCAGAATTTCTGGCGTGGTGTACTGCTGGAAGGCCTCGTAGTCCAGCTCCTCGTACAGACGGAAACACACACCTGGGCCTGTCCTGCCTGCGTCATGGCAACGAGTGCATCATCAGCATGACTAAAGGGAGGCAACTCTACTTCTCATGATGGAAACAAATTCCTAAACACCCTCCTCTCCAATTTGTACAGTAAAAAAGTATCACACTGTCTCTATCCCGAGTTGAAACATCCAAAATGACTTGTGTTTTACTTGTGGATAATCATTCCATAGTTTTTACCCACAAGTGACAAATGAAATCACAAAACAAACCACAAGTGACAAATGAAATCACAAAACACAACAATGAAGTGGTAAATAAAGTTGCTTTGATTACCAGAAGCTACAGGATGCACATTTTCTACTTAAGATTTTCCTAAATGATATATGAAAAATAATATGCTAACGAAATTGGAAAACACAACTTAAATTTTCCCCCCACATAATTTAGAAAGACTTTCATTTAAAGGAGAAAATGTGCAACCTGGAGCAACTGGTAATCAAAGCAACGTTATTTATTACTTCATTGCTGTGTTTTGCTAGAACAAACCAAGTCTTCCTTCATTTTTAATGGTGCTGCACACCTGCTCATCCTTTGCATAGTTATTACTTTTAAAGTCACATACTTTCTATTCAAAGATTACACCAACGAATTATTGAAAAACCCCACCAAGTCTTGCTTCATTTCTGATAGCGCTGCATACCTGCTCATCCTTCACATAGTTATAAACTTTTTAAAGTCACATTAACTTCTATTCAAAGATATACATGAATGAAAATATTTGCAGGAAAACCCTCCCAAAGTCTATCCAATTATTTCTGATAGCACTGCATACCTGCTCATCCTTCACATAGTTATAACTTTTTAAAGTCACATACTTTCTATTCAAAGATTACATCAATGAATTTTGGGAAAACCCCCCAAGTCTTCCTTAATTTCTGAGAGCGCTGCATACCTTCACATCCTTCACATAGTTATAACTTTTTAAAGTCACATACTTTCTATTCAAAGATTACATCAATGAATTTGAGGGAAAACCCCCCAAGTCTTGCTTAATTTCTGAGAGCGCTGCATACCTGCTCGCCCTTTGCGCTGCTCAGCACTGGCCCTGCTAATCCAGAACTCTTGGAGGCGCTGCATCTTGTACTTGGGGTCAAAGCTCATCTCCTTCACCTTCCCGAGTCGGCGATGAAGCGCACTCCATCAATGGTGACAGAGGTCTCCGCAATGTTGGTGGAAACTATGCACTTTCTGGCTCCCTCTGGGGCAATGTCAAAGACCTGGAAGAAGACAGCAGAGTTGTGTGAGAGTAAACATTACTGCAGAATTATGAATGACTTACACGAAAACATAAGTATCGATGTCATTGATAGTATGCTTTATAGCAGTTGAAGGATTTCCATGAAAAAGAATGACAAGAAATCTGATAAAGCCTTGAAAAACGTTCTACATTTAATTGGCATAACAAAATCAGATGTATTGATGAAATGAAATGATAATCCATATATTGCCTATTTAATTAAATCAACAAAATTCTTGATTTGGGAGAGATAACTGAACCCAAATTTAATCAAATTTATTATTAAACACATTTATGAAGCTCCACATTACAGAGGTACACACTAACAACAATTTTATGTGAAGGATTTGTTTGTTTTTTCCGGTTCCCACAATATCAATGCACGCACACAAATTCTGTCACGTACATCTATGTAAAATATGAAAAATGGGAGCGGGGATAACAGAGGCAACAGCAGGACCCTAACAGAGGCAAGCAACAGCAGGACCACTGCAAGCAACAGCAGGACCACTGCAAGCAACAGCAGGACAATTTGCAAGCAACAGCAGGACCACTGCAAGCAACAGCAGGACCACTGCAAGCAACAGCAGGACCACTGCAAGCAACAGTAGGACCACTGCAAGCAACAGCAGGACCACTGCAAGCACAGCAGTACCACTGCAAGCAACAGCAGGACCATTGCAAGCAACAGCAGGACCACTGCGAGCAACAGCAGGATGCCTGCAAGCAACAGCAGAGCACCATCTGCAAGCAACAGCAGGACCACTGCAAGCAACAGCAGGACCACTGCAAGCAACAGCAGGACCACTGCAAGCAACAGCAGGACCATTGCAAGCAACAGCAGGACCACTGCAAGCAACAGCAGGACCACTGCAAGCAACAGCAGGACCACTGCAAGCAACAGCAGGACCACTGCAAGCAACAGCAGGACCACTGCAAGCAACAGCAGGACCACTGCAAGCAACAGCAGGACCACTGCAAGCAACAGCAGGACCACTGCAAGCAACAGCAGGACCACTGCAAGCAACAGCAGGACCACTGCAAGCAACAGCAGGACCACTGCAAGCAACAGCAGGACCACTGCAAGCAACAGCAGGACCACTGCAAGCAACAGCAGGACCACTGCAAGCAACAGCAGGACCACTGCAAGCAACAGCAGGACCACTGCAAGCAACAGCAGGACCACTGCAAGCAACAGCAGGACCACTGCAAGCAACAGCAGGACCACTGCAAGCAACAGCAGGACCACTGCAAGCAACAGCAGGACCACTGCAAGCAACAGCAGGACCACTGCAAGCAACAGCAGGACCACTGCAAGCAACAGCAGGACCACTGCAAGCAACAGCAGGACCACTGCAAGCAACAGCAGGACCACTGCAAGCAACAGCAGGACCACTGCAAGCAACAGCAGGACCACTGCAAGCAACAGCAGGACCACTGCAAGCAACAGCAGGACCACTGGCAAGCAACAGCAGGAACCACTGCAAGCAACAGCAGGACCACTGCAAGCAACAGCAGGACCACTGCAAGCAACAGCAGGACCACTGCAAGCAACAGCAGGACCACTGCAAGCAACAGCAGGACCACTGCAAGCAACAGCAGGACCACTGCAAGCAACAGCAGGACCATTGCAAGCAACAGCAGGACCACTGCAAGCAACAGCAGGACCATTGCAAGCAACAGCAGGACCACTGCAAGCAACAGCAGGATCAAGAGTTGGAGTTGGTGTCCATATCAACAGTAAACAGAGTGTTGAGGAAGCTCCTTTTAAGAGGATTCATTTTCTTTTGTGGCACATCATAGACATTGAACCAACGCTCACACAGTCACACTGAGGGGATGGTGCACCATAGATGTTCTCTTTATACAAGTATATTCACATTCATTCAGGCACATACAGCATTATGACACATAGTGACGACACAGTGTAAACGCCTATAGTGAATTGTGAGAAATTACTTATCGAGGTTTCTCCCGTCCCAGGGATTGAACCACGGCACTGCACCTCACACATAATCAAAAGTCAAAGCTTGTTCGCCTACATTTGCCCATCAAAAGACAGGATTTCAACAGGTGAGTAGAGGTTGAACAGCTGACCATGCACTCATGCAGGAGGGGAGACTGCTGGATATGGGGCTGCCAGGAGCTGGTGATCTACATATCAATAGTAAACATGGTGTTGAGGAGGTTCCTTTTAAGACAATTGTTTTCTTTTTCCGCACATCATAGATGTTGAACTAACATTCACATAGTCACACAGAGGGGAAGCTAGGTGCATCATAGGTGTTCACATTATACATGCACATTCATACTCAATTCATGCACACACAGGTTGGTGGAGGAAGACTTGATGTGAAAAAGAGGCAGTGTGGACGGCAGACAGCTTACCTTGTCCTGTTCCTCTACAGAGAGGGCGCTGTGCAAAGGCAGGACAATCCAGGATTTGACTTGCTGGGCGTAGGTCCTGGCTGCCTCCACCACTGTCATGATCTCCGTCATGCCACTCAGGAAGATCAGCAGGTCTCCCCTCTCTGTGGCAGGGTACTGCAGAAAAGCAGAGATCATAATAATAATAATATAGTTTATTCATACGCACATACCTTCCCTTGACAGGCAAGCTCATGGCATTTACAATTTAAAGAATCAACACTCATACAACTGCTCAACACTACATTCCTACAAAAACTCACACATTATACATATAAACAAAAAAACAAACTAAGATCCAATAGAACAAACTATACAATATACATAGTACTTGTAGGCTAGGTCAAGTAAGGTGAAGCAGCTCAGCGGGAAAGGCGGATCGGAAGAGGTGTGTCTTTAGAGCACTTTTGAACTGGGGCAGAGTGTCAGAATGACGGACTGAGAGAGGGAGACTATTCCAGGTTACAGGTCTAATATAGGAGAAGGCATGCTGTCGAGTTTTCTTGTTACGGTGGGGGACCTCAAGCATTCTAGAGTCAGCAGCTGAGCGTAGAGATCTGGAGGGTGTGTAGACTGTAAGAAATTCTGTAAGAGCGTGTGGTGCGGTGTTGTTGGTGGCCTTGAAGCACAAAGTAGCAAGTTTATAATCTATCCTCTGAGAGATGGGGAGCCAGTGAAGTGTATGTAGTAGTGGAGAGACATGGGTACGCTTGGAACATTGAAAAACTAGCCTAGCAGCACAATTCTGAACTTTCTGGAGTTTGTTAAGCAGAGTGTCAGGGATGCCAGCGAGAAGAGAGTTTCCATAGTCGAGACGAGACAGGACAAGTGATGTGATAAGCGTTTTGGTGGCCTACTGAGAAAGATAATGATGAATGGTACTAATTTTCCTTAACTCGTAATATGTTGTGTGCTGCATGTACTGCTACATGTAGAAAGTCCTTGGTTATACATGTATTACAAAACTTCTTGCATTGACCAGCTTATAAACCAATCAAAATGTGAAGAGGTTTAAATGGGGGTCTAACTCTAAACAAAAAGATACGAGTGATGTTGCTTGGAACATCAGCCTCCTAACAGTATTCACACTTCATGGAAATGTTGACCAGATGTGATGAAAGGATGAAACAAGAAGGGCAAAGCCCATATGACTCACATGCTTGACCTTGACCTTTATATGACCTTGACCTTCATGCAACACAAAGCTGTTAATTCAAGACATAGGAAGCACAATGGTGCTTATTGGCACTTTCTACCATGAGATATAGTCACTTTTAGTGGTTCACTACCCCATTTTGGTCACATTTCATAAGGGTCAAAGTGACCTTGACCTTAATGATATGTGAACAAATGTGTCTCATGATGAAAGTATAACATGTGCCCCACATAATTATTAAGTTTGAAACAGTTATCTTCCATAGTTCAGGGTCAAGGTCACTTCAAAATATGTATACAATCCAACTTTGAAGAGCTCCTGTGACCTTGACCTTGAAGCAAGGTCAACCAAACTGGTATCAAAAGATAGGGCTTGCTTTGACCTATATACCACTTGTAGCTAAGGTCGCCAATCTCAATAACGTGGGAGAAAATTGGGAAAATGTGAAAAATGACTGTTTTTGAGACCACATTTATGGCTCCTGTGACCTTGACCTTGAAGCAAGGTCAAGTCACTATGTATGTTTTTTGAGGCCTTGTCATCATACACCATCATGCCACATTTGGTGTTGATAGACTTAATAGTCTCCGAGAAAAATCCAACGTTTAAGTTTTTTACGCCCGGACGCCCGGACGGACGACACGGCTCAGTACATAGACTCACTTTTGCTTCGCATGTGAGTCAAAAATGAATACAAATTCTTACATCTTTCCCTTCCAAAATTCAATTTTTATGCTGGTGTTTATATAAAATGTGGTGAAACTGGCAAAGAGTTCAATGTCCACTCTGTCTGACCACCCCTGGTTGCAGAGCGTGACCAAGCTCCTACCTTGTGGTCGATGAGTTGCATGATGCGGATGTAGGGCGTGGGGTCCAGCCTCTCTGAGCGGCTGCTCTTCGCCTCTCTCTTGATGGGCCTGTACTCCAGGTCTATGGGGTACAGCCTGCCTGGAACCTGGCATGATACAATGAATGGACAAATGAATGGATGGATGGATGGATGGATGGATGGATGGATGGATGAATGAATGGAAAGGGAGATAAAGGGACAAAAAGATGGTAAATGGATGGACGGATGAATGGATGGATGGACGGATGGACGGACGGATGGGTGGATGGATGATGGATGGATGGATGGATGGATGGATGAATGGATGGATGGATGGATGGATGGAGGATGGATGGATGGATGGAGGATGGATGGATGGAGGATGGATGGAGGATGGATGGATGGATGGATGGATGGATGATGAATGGATGGATGATGGATGGATGGATGATGGATGGATGGATGGAGGATGGATGGATGGATGGATGGATGGATGGATGGATGGATGGATGATGGATGGATGGATGATGGATGGATGGATGATGGATGGATGGATGATGGATGAATGGATGGATGGATGCATAGATGGATATGTATCACATCAGAAATTTGCATCCATGATCACCTACATGTTGACCAATGTATTGCTGCTGCTGCTGCTCTTGTGATGGCTGCAGCTGTACATGGTGATGGCACAACAGCAAAGGGGGTAATGATGTCAACAACGATGACAAAACTGAAAATGACAACAACGGTGAGGACAATAGTGAAACTGACAATGGCTAAACGAGTATACCTCACTCTTTGAGGTCTACAAAGGAACTGCAAGAGTGCTTTTGGTCTACCTACCTTGATGACGGGGGCGTTGTCAAAGTAGGAGCTAAAGAGGTCGATGTTGATGGTGGCAGACATCAACACTAATTTCAGGTCCTGGCGCTGCTTCAACAGACACTGCAAGACGCCCAGCAGGAAGTCTGTGAAGATGTGCCGCTCATGCACCTGGAAGGCATCGAGAAAACTGTTAACATATGAACACATGCTTCTGTCATCTCACACGAATGTTCATCCAGAATTATTTTCACTTCACAGTCTTCTTCATTTTTGGCTTAGAATCTGAAAATAATCAATGAAAAATATAATAGCATTAGTCTAGAGAAAAGATAGCATTAGTCTGTCACACAGTTGTAACAGCCAAAACTAGTAGTGCACACAGATCATCTCATTAAATCAAAATGTGAAGTCAGATGCCAAAGCCAGGCTGTTTTGGAGAAAATGACAACTTTGAGAATTTAATTCATACAGAGCACCTGACTATCATTCATGACATTTCAAGTCAAGTTCATTTCTTGTGCATTACAAATAACAAATTCGTCAAATGTGCATCCACTATGTAATGACAGATGCATCATTTTCAACAGATAAATACTATGGTCAGTGGACTACTCACTATCATTAA
>JAWQFJ010000778.1:73181-85439 GCA_034096865.1 Theodoxus fluviatilis | reverse complement strand
AGTGGATTAGTGCTCTGATCGATGACATTTTTTCTTGCCCCTGTCGAGTTTACAACGTTTGTAGGCTACATAATACACTACTTTGATTAAAGTTGACACTATCTCAAAGTGTAGCTGTCACGAAGGATAAGGATCTAAGTGCCTCGATAAAGCGCCAGAGATGGTGTGGTCACTTGCCACTTTCTTCTTGTAGCAGGACATGGCAAACTTAAGTGGATGTGAAGAGCGTTTTCTGGCGTCATAACATTGTTTCAGTGTTGACACTCTACAGTTCTACAGAACAGAGCATGAAATACGTATAAGTATGCCCCCGAAGGTTTAAAAAGGACTTCTGAAGGCAGTTATGCTTCTGGTGAAACATAGAAGCCACTTTACTTTCATAAGGGGCTATCGAGATTACTTTAAAATACTGGACACATTTATTGTCGCACATAATACAACTAGAGAGAACTTTGAGTGCGCAAACCTCCAATAAGGACGCCATAATTTCCCTTCCATGACCTGTATACATATCATATAGCTCAGTTCATTTTAGCTAGAAGTCTCCGGGTGCGGAATGAATACGCCGACGTCATCAACAGTTTGACTTCGACTTCCTGATGAGTGATACACATTTTCATTTCTGATTGTAATCCCAATACGAGATAACAGACACCGCAATCTCCTAAATTGATTGTAATCCCAATACGAGATAACAGACACCGCAATCTCCTAATTTGATTGTAATCCCAATTCGAGATAACAAACACCGCAATCTCCTAAATTGATTGTAATCCCAATACGAGATAACAGACACCGCAATCTCCTAAATTGATTGTAATCCCAATACGAGATAACAGACACCGCAATCTCCTAATTTGATTGTAATCCCAATTCGAGATAACAGACACCGCAATCTCCTAAATTGAGTGTAATCTCAATATGAGATAACAGACACCGCAATCTCCTAAATTGATTGTAATCCCAATACGAGATAAGAGACACCGCAATCTCCTAATTTGATTGTAATCCCAATACGAGATAACAGATACCGCAATCTCCTAAATTGATTGTAATCCCAATACGAGATAACAGACACCGTAATCTCCTAAATTGATTGTAATCCCAATATGAGATAACAGACACCGCAATCTCCTAAATTGATTGTAATCCCAATACGAGATAAAATCATAACAGACACCGTAATCTCCTAAATTGATTGTAATCCCAATATGAGATAGCAGACACCGTAATCTCCTAAATTGATTGTAATCCCAATACGAGATAACAGACACCGCAATCTCCTAAATTGATTGTAATCCCAATACGAGATAACAGACACCGCAATCTCCTAAATTGATTGTAATCCCAATACGAGATAACAGACACCGCAATCTCCTAAATTGAACGGATCGTTCCTTGGGGGAAACCCTGTCTATACACCAAATTTAATCCGATTCCGTTTTGAACATTTGGAGGGTTATTGCCGAATTACTAACGAACGAACGACCTGAGGGAAAAAGAACATCCTTGGCAGAGGTAATTACGTCATTCGTTTGAGTGTACCATAGGCCTCTAGCTTGATGTGCGGTCATGAGAATCACGGACATCTCAAGGAAAGGCATACCATGTATATTTCGGGAGGAAGGAGGGAGAAATGGAGATCAAACACATTGACAGACTTGCTGATATTGTTGGCAGACGAGGTCAGGAGCAAAGGACGAATAAGATAAAATGTTCTGGGCAAGACATCTGTTAAGTTCTGCAAGCACACATAATACAGATGAAGAAAATATTGTGTGTATGATAGTTGTCAAAACCACACACACACACACACACACACACACACACACACACCACACACACACACACAGACACAGACACACACACACACACACAAACTGTTGGCAGTAATAGAAGCATAACACTGCAGCAAATTTTTGCAGTATCTGGAAAAGTTGGGAAGCTTTCAAGCCAAAATTTAACATATCCTCAAAATGTAGGCCTACTGATCATTTCGTGAAGAACATCCTACCTTTCTGCAATGTACACTCACATTTTGAAGACTGCACATAATGCTGCATACATTTCAGTGTCTCATCCTTGTTTTTTTAATTTTCAGTCGTCTTATGTTGAGCATCTTTAGTTTTATTAGGTTCGTTTGCCACAGCACCTTAAAATCAATAATGTTGTAGAGGCGTAAAGCCTACTTTGAACATTCCAACATACTATGATCAAACGTATTGTCACAGAAATACGCATGATGTTAATATATGCTTTGTAAAACTTAATTGAATGTCATTAAAAGAGCACAACTGCTTATTTGTGTTGTGTTCAATTGATTCCTTGCAAGGAAGCTATGCCACTGATGACTGAAATCTCACTAACATCTAGGAACAGGCTTCAAATGCTACTGGCTAGCCTTGGCAATCAAGATGACCAGAAATGGTGTGTAAAAAAGCTGTCTCAGGATAACTGACAACTAGTACTACTAGTACTGAATAGTTCAATCAGTAATTTGACAGCACACTTGGTTGAAGCTTTTGGCTGATCTCCAACAGTGTCTCAGGATGTATTTCCATGTCTGTTATCAGCACATGATCTTCCACAGTTCTTGTCCCATACACAAGCGATTGTGTTTGTTTACAAACACTAGAGGCTTGTTCAGGAGTACTCAGCGCTGCATGAGCGCTTCATGTTGGCAATTGAACGCTCTTTGCCACTCCTGAACGCCTAAGATTTTGTGCAGTGCTTTACTTGTTAAAGAGGAGGTAAATCTTCTGCGCCCCATGTTGTGTTGATAGACGCGAAGAAAGTGTTTTCTTTGCCACAGACATCGTTTATGCACGTTTAAATGTATTCTGCATGAATAAAGTCCACTACGGTGTCATCCTTACTTACCATTACTCACGCATACAGGGCGCTTGGGGCAAATAAAGCCCGTTCCAGTCCCAAAATGATGTTTCTGAGGGTTATTTTACACATCGCCAGTGCGGGATCGAAGACGCCATTTTGAATGTGATGCAATATCATCTGAAGCACGTCGGATTGGTGATTCACAGCGCTGCTCAGCGCTGAGTGAATTACGCCCCAAAATTGCCGTTCAGAAGTGAACCACATGCAGCGCTGAGCAGCGCTTTGAATCGCTGCGCCTCCTGAACAAGCCTAATGTAAGACAGTGCTGAACAATTCTGTGATGCAGGAGCAGACAACTCTGGCATTTTGATGTCCAAGTTGATGAAATAAAATGATACAACACAGCAAGACTTAAATATACCATTTATTTTGCATAATATCACTCCGTACATTCACATCTCATTCAAATCCTGCACAAAGTCTAGTTGACAGCAGCAACTGATACAATTCAAAGACTTGTGCTACCATGTCTTCTGACTGAGAATTTACTAGTCTTTAAACTCGAAGTACAAAACATAATTTGCAAAACAACACAGCGACAGGCATTAGACATTTAATTTTCCATTTATATCAATATGAGTACTTTGTTCAACTCCACACATTTAAGTCAAACTGAGTAGCAGTCCCAGGCTCTGAATCCATCATTCTCTTGACAATAAAGTGAAAAAAGATAATAAAGAGATAGAGGATAGAGAGAGAGAGAGAGATATTGTCTAGGAAGAAACCTAATGTTGCCATGAACACCATCTTCCTCAGATGCTGCCAACAAATGCAAGTTTCAAAGATGACATTCACATTTCATTATACCATCTGTTGTATTATGTCCATGTTTAATCCATACTTCAGAGTTTGTGGCATTCTTCTGAGAAGTCAAAATCTTGATGCTGCCTAGAAGCCTTCACTTCAAATGGGTATTTGAAATTGGAACTATAATGCCAGTGCATCCTAAAATAATACTGGAGGGGCTCCAGTATCAGCAAAATCATGCATGAACAATTTCTTCAGATTCCTGAAGATTTATTCTGTAATAGCATCTGGGTAAGTGCCATAAATGATAATACTTGTCAGAATCACATACATCTGAGTGATCCCAGACTAGGCCATCCTGGAACAACTATCTGATATCACAGCTTGAACGTTTTTATACTGGAAAAAATCTGGATAATTTTCCGTTTTCACTTATTTCAGTGAATGCACAATGACCACAGCAGCTGCAATTTTGACTGCATCACTGATGTGCAGTGTGCACGATGAGCCATAATGTGCCTTCACTCATGTACAAGATAATTCAAGAGCTCTGAATGGACTGGCATTTGCAGTCATACAAATATTCAAGTATGGGATTTATTCTTTTCTTTTTCTAAAGCAAGTTATTATGGGTGCATGTTTGCATGTATGTGTTTTCACAAAAAGAAAACTCTGAAAGACAAGGATAATTTAAAAATAGGCAATCAAAAATGAAGAACTGTCAACATAAAAGTCCTGACATTACGCTAATGACTCTTCCAAATATGGGTCATTCATTATTCAGTATAAGTGAAACTGATGACAATTTACTATACACGATCTTCCTACAATCCCATTTGTCACAAAACCGTTTGTACACAGGCACCATTCCTGTTTAAACAAAACACTTCAAACAGTCAGTCCCAGTCTCTTCAGGTCTCTAAATCCTAGAAAAGGGATGAAATTGTGAGAAATTCGTTTGCACATATCAGTATTCCATGAATTCACTGCAAAAACACCTTTTAGCTCTGCTTCAGCATATCAAGGCAGAGATACACACATAGGCATAAGGCACTAGGTTGTACAAAGCAAATCTTTGGAAGTCCCTTTTGGTTGGACCAAAGACTAGTTCTCGCAGATCCATTGCTTCACACAGCTGTTGAATAGCCAGACACAGATCACTTGCCTGCTGTAAAGGCCTGCAGGCCAGTGATAGCCCGACCCAGGATTAAGGCATGGATGTCATGGGTCCCTGCAATAAACACATAAACACGGGTAGTCAACAACAACATCAACAACAGCAACCCATGCTGGATTGAAATTCTGAAATATTTCAATCTTTGGTTGCGGCAAAAGAAGCAGTTGGTTTGTGCTGGGTGATCATCAGTGGGTTGAGGGCAAGGACACCGACCCACCAAGTCCTCCTGGGAGTTTGATTACAGTGAGATTGGACTTGCTCTTATTCTAACCAGCTCTAGTCATTTTGGAGCCAATGGCCTTCCATAGCCTATGAATGCTGTTTGACCATAATCCTTTTTTTAACATTCATTCTGTGCCAGATAGAGGAAGCCAAATAGTAGGAATATTCCCTGGTGTCAGCACTTTACCTTGAAAGAAAGACCTTGTGTCTACTTTTCTCATAACTTCTTTATTGTCCCACAAAATGTGTGTGTGTGTGTGTGAACACACATGTGTTTGCATGTGTGTGTGTGTGTGTGTGTGTGTGTGTGTGTGTGTGTGCGCACGAGTGTGCATGTGTGCTTGCATGCACCTGAATGTATATGCCACAGTGCATGCTCATGTGTGTGTGTGTGTGTGTGTGTGTGTGTACAGGAATCCCTACATGCTATATATGCATGTGTGTGTGTGTGTGTGTGTGTGTGTGTGTGTGTGTGTGTGTGTGTGTGTGTGTGTGTGTGTGTACACGCATGTGTGTGTGTGTTATCAGTAATTTTCATAAAAATTATAGCAGAAGTGTTACAGCAATAAACAATAAAATGCTAAATCATTCCAAATGTATTTAACACTTACTGCACATCCATGATTTTCTCAGGCTGATTTGGAAGAGGTGTATACATCTACCATCGAAGGATATTGGGGGGTGGGGTGGGGGGGAGATAGGGTTGAGCTGTAGGGGGTGGGGGTGGAGGTGGTGTTAAATATTTGATGGAGCATGAGATACCCAAGCAGGAACTACAGATTCAATTTAATGGAGAAAAAACAAACAACTATGGCTTAGGCAAGTATTTTGTGAGATCTTGCTGCTTAACAGAACAAATGTTTCACAACTTTATATCTAACTAAAGCAAAATTGACAATCAGCTGACAAAAAGTATGCAAAATCTCATACTTATGTACTATCATGGATTTTCTGACCAGTTTCAAATAACTAGTTAACATTTGGCAAGGGTCTGCAATGAATACCTATTACCTAAAAGTAGGTTATCTCAGATAAAAGAAACCATCCCATTCCATCCTCAATTCTGACATCTTTTTATGAAAGGTGTTCTTCTCCAGAGCAAGTAGTTCGACCATCATTCCCAATCTTCATCAAATAATTGAAACCAATTCTTAATTATAAAAATCCTCATCAAATCACACTGAGGTTCATCAACCCATGCATTTAAATCTTTTTTTCTTTTTAGGCAAACAAAAAGTTGTGGTTAAAGTAAGATGGCAAAAAAAAACTAGAAGAAATTCAGTATTTTAAACATAAATAGTGGATTCCCCGAGTACTCACAGAGCAGGGGAGATGGGACAGCATGCAATTCTATGTTCACTGTCAATTTTTATTTATTATATATTTTTCCTTTCTTTTTTTCATGAACGAAAACAAGTTAAGGGTCAGCAGAAAAAAAAGAGTTGGCCTGGTTACTGTAATCACAACTTTTCTTTTGGTCTTATCAAAACAAGATCAAATTCAAGTCAAGCATGCTGCCACTCTATAAAAAAAGCCTGGTTACCTTCATAGGTGTTGACAGCCTCCAGGTTCATGACGTGGCGGATGACGTGGTACTCATCACAGATGCCATTTCCTCCCAGCATGTCACGTGCAACACGGGCAATCTCCAGGGCCTTCCCACAAGAGTTCCTTTTGATCATGGAGATCATCTCAGGTGACACTCTGCAAGTGGATGAGATCAAAACATCTTCAGTAATGAATGTAGATATATGATAAGACTTCAACTATCCAGGCTGTCAGCTTTAATAAATGCAATTTCAGGATCTAATGTGGTTTCATTACAACACTAATGCTATACCATGCCATTATTAAATTAATTTCACAGATCAAATCAAATAAGAATTCAACATAAGAAGAGTTGCAAGACTGAAATTTCAGCCTACTTTCCTGTTCTGTGGGTGCACTGGGTGAGCTGTAGCCATCTGTTCCTGCTGTGAATTGTTAACGTTTGTGTGCTCGAAGGAACAGAAGTATAATTAGGGAGTCAGAGCAACTGTTGAACAATATATACAGCTGAAATTTAAGCCTGTTAACGCTTGCAGAGTTAAGGCCATGTAAGGCTCTAGATAGGTTACAGAACAATTCTATGCAAAAGCTTTGCTGGGTTATGAAACTTTTGTTTCCAATCAAAGAACAAAAAATTTAAATTGATGGTTAGATCCATCCTACATCTCACATTTGGAATCTAGTAAATCACAAAATGCAAAAAGTGAAATGTTTCACTGGCAATTTCTTATCTTTGCAGGTTAGTCCCCACACTTTTTTCTAATAAACATATAGAATTACAGACAAACCCTAAAATGCTCATCCTTACTACTGAGTATTTCAAACCAACAAAACAGAGATTTCTGCATGTCAACATTTTTTTCAAAGCTGTTCTCAGAATATGTCTCTTGTGATTTTGATCTTGGATGCCTAATACCCAGCAGAATAATAAGAAATAAACATGTGGAAGAACGTATAGGGAAAAACAGATAACAGTTCTAAGTTTGAAATATGCCACATAACACTGTGACACACATGCACTAGCACCACACACCAGACATTCCATTATTTGTCAACCTGCCAAGTGTAGACAATCTCAATGAGACAAGCATTACCTCCATTTGGATTATGCCAAAGGTGGGTTTCCTAGAAACAATCCTAATGCATCACACATGGCCGTCTCGCAGGACCGGTGGGGCATTTTGTTTCAAAAAGTATTTATAAAATGTTCAGAGATGAGTGCTCACAGCAAACACTCATAAAGCTGAAAGCAAACACTCACAAAGCCCAACGTGAACACTCACAAAGCCCATATCTTTTCTCATTAAACCTGTCCATGCAGGAGGTTGCCATAAGCACTATCTCTGAACATATTAAA
This sequence comes from Theodoxus fluviatilis, assembly GCA_034096865.1. Taxonomy (NCBI): domain Eukaryota; kingdom Metazoa; phylum Mollusca; class Gastropoda; order Cycloneritida; family Neritidae; genus Theodoxus; species Theodoxus fluviatilis. Next base: position 77,493 of record JAWQFJ010000778.1, on the reverse strand, counting down.
AACACCTTTTGAAATGAAACGTACCTCTGGTCCCACAAAAGGATTGCATATGATGTATTATGACTGCCTCTGAGAAACCCTTTTCTGTTGGTTGCCACCCTGTTGTGGTCAGGAAGCTTGCATGCCTCAGTGACCCAGGGAGCTATGTCAGCAGGAGCTTAGTTTCCTGGCAGGGCCACCCATGTTGGACAGGTCGAAGGATAGAGACCAGATGAAGAGCAATCACTGGTCCTCCAGATTGGGGGTTGGATCTGGTTAACAACCCATTCCCGGAAAAACGGAATGTTACAGAAACCAATGACCACACATGGAGAAGGAGGTGACGGTAAAACGACAAAATTGGGTGAAAGCTTTCAGGAAGCCCAGTCCCTGACAACATCCATAGTAACCCCAAAAGGATGCACCAAGATAGGGCTCAGTGATGAAGTAAGGCAAAGAAGATGGAACTGGATTGGACAAGTGTTGAGGAGAGGTGGAAAGAACGGCTGCGACAGCACTTGGGTGAGCACCAGAAAGGAAAGGATCTGTGGGAAGACCAAAGGCGACTTGGAGAGGGACAGTGGAGACAGGGAGGAGGGCAACAGGATGGGGGAGCTGGGGCAAGGCCAGGGTGGGGGCGAGGGACAGGGTGGCCTGGAGGGAAAGCATCAAGGCCTTCTGCACCTACTGGCGTGGAGAGACCTAAGTCTGGGAACCCCGACTTGGCAGAGAGCCCCAACCCAACACTCGACTCACTTTCCAGTGTCCTTGAGGCGTCCGACTTGCACACATGCCTGGAGGCCAATGGAGATCTCGGTCAGCATGTCCGCCATCTTCTTCTGTATCAGCTGGTTCTGGGCCAAAGGTCGCCCAAACTGTTTCCTAGGAAAATGATATCACATGATGAAAAACAACAACCAAACAAACAAAAAAGAGAAGAAAATATGACATAGTGAAATTATTAAAATATAATTCAACAATATAAAATGAATCAAAAAGGAAATAAAATTAATGTAAAACATACTAACAGAACAGTCCTTTCATGTTTATTCGTAAAATTCCATGTAGATGAATTGGGAGGGAATGACAAAAGAGAACTTCAAAACATAGCACTAAACAGGAGGCGTTTTTTTGTGTTTAGTTTCTGTGTGTAATGATGGGATTATAGTAGCATTTTAACTGTAGCAGCATTTAAATTACATCTGTGACACAATTTCTCTCATGACATGGTAAAAGCCATTAATAACAGGAGTTATTATATCAATTTCATTCAAGTTATGACATGACCAACCATTGTACAATTTCAAAGTTGGCAGTTCTCTTGAACATTACCTGATGAGGAAGACTACCTGTGGACGTATGTGCATGTGTACATACCTGCATGTGTAAGTGTGTGCAACGTGCAAGTGTGTGTGAATGTGTGTGTGTATTCCTGAATGCGTGCATGCATGTGTGTATGTGCATATGCATGCAACCATTGCCCCCCCCCCCCCCCTCTCTCCCTCCCTCCCTCCCTCTCTCCCTCCCTCCCTCCCTCCCTCCCTCCCTCCCTCCCTCCCTCCCTCCCTCCCTCCCTCCCTCCCTCCCTCCCTCCCTCCCTCCCTCTCTCTCTCCCTCCCTCCCTCCCTCCCTCTGGGTTTCCATAAAGAAAGAGCCCGATTCCAGGGTATGCACGAGCACTGCAAGGCAGCTGAAGCAGGGTCTACCTGTCCAGGGTGTACTGTCTTGCTGTGTCCAGACAGAACTCGGCAGCTCCCAGTGTGCCCCAGGCAATGCCATACCGGGCATTGTTCAGGCAGCCGAAGGGACCCTGCAGTGGAGACAGAACTGATAACAGCAATCATAAATGTCAACAGCCATCACAAAAAAGTCTCTACTTGATATTTTGGGTCTTTTGGAGATACAATATTTTTATTTATCTGCTGTGTTCTCTTATTGATGCAAGTATGAACACTAGGATAAAAATTGTGGAAGTTAGCGCCCATTTAAAACTGGTGCGTTCAGGCTTCAGCTCTGCAGGCTCAGTGAAGGTGCCATGTATTGACACTCAGCTACATTCGGCCTGAAAGACTTGACTGCAAAGCCTGAACAACTAACGTTGTAGGTGAAATGTAGTGAACAAGCTCCAGGTGTCATGCTAGGAATACATTTATGAAAATGACATCTGAAGTTTACCTACGCAGGTGTTACGTAATCAAGATGAGGCAATCAAAAGTTTATTTACGGTGTACACATTTAAAAAATGTATTTTGGGGTATATCATTTTAGGGTATGAAAATGTGTTTGGCATGCATTTCTGCTAAAACATATAAATGACTTACATTGACCTCCATAAAAAAATTCTGCATGTAATGCCAAATCATCTTGCAAAAGTTAGGACCGCTTTCATGCTAGCAGGTTACATTTGGACAGTCACTGCATACAGTGTGAGCAACCTCATTATCTCCATCATCTGAATTGCTGTTGTACCACTATCCATGCATTTGGAGTCCACTCCAGCAGTTCAGCTAGCTTCTGGCTAAACTTATGTGCCACCAGGAGGCATGTTATGGGTGTAGTGCCACAGAAGTGACCAAGCTCATCAGAACAGTGATTGTCTCATCCTTGTCCATGTGGCTCTGTAGTGATGGGGTGTACCATCACAGTAAAACACGACTTGTACTCCATATTAATCATTAGCATCACATGCATATGAAAAGGTTATGTGATAACAACACCAGCTTTATTACTGTTTGGAGAAAAAAAGGCACCTTCATTTCAAAGGAAACATTCACCTTGCTGTGTAAAGAAATTACATCATACAGCCATTATAATATTATAGCCATTTCATCTTGATACAAGGTTATCAACAACAAAATCTAGTACTTTTCATCAACAACATAACATTTCTTATCTCAAAACCTCACCTATCCTGTTTTCCAAGTCTTTAGGTTGCAGGCAAGTTTATTTTGACAGGTTGTTGATGCCATGCTGCTAAATTTTCTGTACACACACACATGCATGCATACACACACTCACACACACACACACACACACACACACACACACACACACACACACACACACAAACCCATAAACACACACATACACTCACACACACACACACACACACACACACACAAACCCATAAACACACACATACACACACATGCACAGAAAAACTGACAAACACAGACACACACACACACACAGACACACACACACATGCACAGAAAAACTGACAAACACAGACACAAAGACAGCAATACAGCAGAAAAAGACTAGCAGGCAAAAGTACAGAGAAAGAGAGAAAGACAGGGGAGAGAAACAGAAATGGAGAGGGGAAATATTTCCTCCAGACTCACCCCCAACCCGGTGATGGCAGGTAGCATGTTTTCTTCAGGAACTTCTACATCCTCCATGACAATCTGCCCTGTGATGCTGGCACGCAGAGAAAACTTGCCCTCTATCTTGGGTGCAGTCAGTCCCTTCATCCCCTTCTCCAGAATGAAGCCCCGAATCTTGTTCTTGTCCACATCACTCTTTGCCCACACCACGAAGACGTCCGCAATGGGGGAGTTAGTGATCCTGCAGTAGAAAAGGATGGCACTGGTCTTTTCTAGTCTCTTTGCAGATGTGTGCATAGCACCTCATGAACAACACTGAAGCTGGCTTAATTTGGTATCATTTTCAATGCAACGTCTTCATAGGTCTCGTTGGGATTGTACACATCACTTCAAGATCTAAGATGATGCCATCATCCAATGAAGTCATGTTAGAAATGAACACTGTTTCCATGAGTCTTTCTGTGCATAAACAAACAGCTTATTAACCAACAATTCCAGCACCGCTGCTATTGGTGATAATGACCACCACGACAATGATGACAATGATGATGATTGTGTAGGTGGTGGTGGTGACAATGTTGATTTCAATAGTGATGAGAATGGTGGTATAACTGATGGTTGTGGTGGTGATGATGACAATGATGAGGATGGTGATAGCAATAGAGATAATGACAACAAATGACAAAGACCCAAAGGTTGACTCACCATGACTTGGACCCATTCATGACAAAGACCTTCTTGGAAGAGTTATATTTGGCATTGGTCTCCATGGAGGACGGGTCGCTGCCATGGTTGGGCTCCGTCAAGCCAAAACAGCCGATAAGCTCACCTCGAGCTGAAACACACACTTTCAATTACAGCAGTACTCCGGCAACAGTATTTCTCAAGCCTTACAGGTAATGTCATTGCTTTCTTGGATCCAAATCAATGTGTCCCGCTCCAGTTAGTCTTTGCTATTGCTTCCACTGACAAGGCAATAGGAACTCTGTGGCTCTGTGTGTTTTTAT
>JAWQFJ010000778.1:53181-68181 GCA_034096865.1 Theodoxus fluviatilis | reverse complement strand
TTTGCACTATATGCTGATTTAAAAAAAAATAGCTCGACTTTAATCTTTTCCGGCCCGATGACCTTTTGCTTGTGCTTTAGGAGAATAAGAAAATATGCTCAGTATGCTGTCTCCCTTTCCAGGTGATCGAGGTGGAACAGCAGCAGGTGAAGTCATGGGAACTGACGGACGAGGGTAAGGAAGTCGCGGAGAAAGGCAGTCATGAAGCCCTAGTCTACCTGGCCGTGCCAGAAAATGGCATTCTGCACGCTGAGCTCATGGTAAGCTCACCCCAGACGTCTGTGTGTGTATTTGGTACTAGGAGGTGGTAAGGTTATGTGTGGAGTATTACTTTGTGTATGTTCTGCATTGTTTTAGATTTCTTATGAGGCTATAGTATAGTATAAGAGATCTGAGGGTTGAAAAAAAAGAAAGAAAGAAAGAAAAGAAAAAATATGAGAGACAGGAAAAGAAATTGATTGCAGTCAGAAAGATAAGCCAAACAGGGAGGGAATGAGTGTCAACCAAGAGTGTAGTGTGACATTGACAGCTTCCAAACCTTGGGTGAACAGCTCAACATCTTGGCAATTTGTGGAATGTGTGTGTGTGTGTGTGTGTGTGTGTGTGTGTGTGTGTGTGTGTGTGTGTGTGTGTGTGTGTGTGTGTGTGTGTGTGTGGAAGGGTCAGTAGGTCAACCTGAATTTTTTTTTTTTTTAATATGTCATATTCTTATAATGTATTCTTAAGAAAAGGCCAAATTGAACATAAATCGACTGCCTTGGGCAAAGGCTGTTGTTATTTGTTGACTCCAGCCAAAAACCAAGGCTACAGCAAAATGTTGTTATGTTGTACTGTTATGTGGGGATTATCTTCAGCCGTGGTAAGCCCCTAACATAACAACTGGCCAAGGAGTACTCCTTGCAACTGGCATTCTCTGGAGACAGAGATCAAATCCCCTGAAGACGGAGTGTGGCTGCCTAAATGGCGGGGTGTTCAAAAACAGTCACACACGCAATCATCTCACCCACTTGGGTGATCCTGGGAGTGTTTAGCCCAGGTATGCAACATCAACAACAACAACAACATAAATCGAAATTTCTTCTTTGCTGAAGAAAATCCCCAAAAATACTTAAACAGTGAATTCTTCAAGGCAGGGAAGATGGAGCAGCTCACTATTAGTTGATTATGGGTAATTTTTCCTTTTCTTCATATTTTTTGTTGTTGCATGATAGAAAAGAAAGTTTCAGGTAGGCAGTAAAAAAATACACGTAAAGTTTTTGGTTGGCCTCAGACCTGCCTACTCTCCCGAAAAAATCGGGAGACTCCCGCTCTTACGTTTCAGCTGATCTCTAAGCGCTCCTATAGGGTCATTCCCCCCGCCCCCTCCCCCCCCCCCCCCCCCCTCCCCCCCCCCTCCCCCCCCTCCCCCCCCCCCCCCCCCCCCCCCCGCTCTCACGATTCCGTTGAGTTCTAAGCGGTCTCATAGGGTCTTTTTAACGCCCCCCCCCCCCCACTCTCACGTTTCGGCTGAGCTCGAAGCGCTCCTATAGGGCCGATCTCCCGATCTCCACCCCCCCCCCCCCCCCCCCCCCCGCTATCACGTTTGGGTTGAGCCCCCTTCCCCTCCCGGACCCATGCCTGTTTTTCAGAATCTCCCGAATTGGCCTTAGGGGGGGTAGGCAGGTCTGTGGCCTTAACATTTCACTGAAGCAAAGAAAACTAGGTCAATCATTGACTTTGCATGTGAGTGTGTCGCTTGTCGTCTGTTTCAGAATTCTGTCCCCAATGCCAAGATTGGATTCAGCAAGGCCATGATGGCCAACTGGATCGAGTTTGACAAGAAGGCAGAGGGAGGACCCAGGGTCTTCAGAAAGGTAACTGTGGCACTTCACATCTTTGAGTAACCTATGGACCATGAATGGGTGTTGCTGGTTTTTCTTTGGTAGTCACTGTTGAGACAAATGAGAAGATGCTATTCCACTATGGTTGGAATTACAAGTATTTGCACTAGAAATGTTGTTAGTTTTTCACAGGAAAACTCAGTAAATGTTGATTTCTCATTATTTAATGTGTTGGTTATCAGCATATTAAGCATTTTGAAAGTTGAATCTTACTTATTTAATCATTTATTTCACTCCCTGGTTGACTGTGTATGTCATGGTGACGGTCATACTGGACTCTTCAGCATATGTCACACACACACACACACACACACACACAAACACAGGCGCGCGCACACACACACACACACACACACACACTCACTCACCACATGCTCACACACACACACACACATGCACACACATGCATGCAAATACACACACACACACACACACACACACACACACACACACACGCACACAGAGGACAGGAGTTTGCTGACTGACACAGCATATCTTCACTTTTGTGCATTTATCACACTGTAAGTCGTAACTTTAATTTGTTCACTCTCAATTTCACTGCTTTTTTGTAATCATCTAATTTTTTCTTTCTTTCTTTCTTGCATTTCTGAATCCATATCTGATACTTGGTTCACTTTTCATCAGTCGCATTCACAGTAAAGATTTGTTTCCTCCCTCAACAGGTGGAGAGCATTGAGGACACTGTGCAGCAGGCAATGAGGATGTTCCAAGGATTGCAGATTGGTGATGTGCCTGACAACCAGAAGTCGGAGTTCAAGAAGAGGAAACTCATTGCTGAAGTGTGAGTTTGCTAAAGTTGCTTTCTCCATTTGGAATTCTCTATTTCATAGTTATGATGAGAACTGAGTCTCCCTGGCAAGCATGCTTGAAAATGAGCGATAGCAGGAGTTAAATATTGACATGGTCACGATGATATGGTATGTTGTTATATGCTCTGCACTTTATACATATGAATGATATCTGTGCAAATACTTATGCAAGTGATGCTATGAAGATGCCCAGATCTTCTTACTGTATTTCTCATCATACAGGCTGGTACAGAAATTTGCCAAGAGTTCACATTAATGTGTGATTTTCTGAATATTGAAACTGCTCCTTCACTGAGGCCCAGCCTCGGAAAGATTTTTTTCTCCCTATTATCTGAGTTCTTTATACAGTAGTCGCCGCTTATAAAACACGCGGTTAATAAAAACAGCCGTTTTTTAAAAACAGTTTGTCTGGTCCGGATTTACATCGTTACTGATGGATATGTTCAACACGCAAACGGTTAATAAAAACGCCGCTTATTAAAAACACTACTGTTCGGTCCCAATGTGTTTTTAATAAGCGGCGACTACTGTATCAGGATTTCTTTAGTTTGTGCTTGAAGATTGTTTGACATATTCCAGTCCTTTTCTTACTATGCTGAAAGTGTATTTGACGATGGAGAGTTGTATGTGCAAGACATATGAAATATTATTGAATTGTAATGAATTCAGTGCATTGCAGTAATGACCGCTCACCTCCCAAAAAGTGGTTTTCATGTCAAGGAATGGCCTGTGTCATGTGTGTCAAACTAAAGTATGCATTCAAACCCAGAAATAAAAAATCATGTGTTCATGTTATACTGTGTTGATGTTATACTGTGTTGATGTTATACTGTGTTAATGTTATACTGTGTTGATGTTATACTGTGTTGATGTTATACTGTGTTGATGTTATACTGTGTTGATGTTATACTGTGTTGATGTTATACTGTGTTGATGACTTCATTGCAGCAAAACAACCAACTTCATTGTCACGAAGGGCCCTGAGTTCACACTGGACATCACCGTTCCTGAAACTGACCTGACAGCCCAGATGATTGCAACGTAAGTTTTGCTCTAAAAATCAAACATTTAAACTATTTATCTCCTGTAATAAAATGAAAAAGAACACTTTGATATCTGACCTTGTTTGGAGCTCAAAATATTGTTTGTTTGTGTATGTTAATTCTTCGGCTTGTTTTTAACTGCTCTTTGATTTTACATGTTTCTCTGCTTTCCAATATTTAATTTCTCCTCCTTTTCATGGCCTTAAAACAATAAGCATTCATTCATTCATTTATCCATTCTTCATTCATCCATTCATTCATTCATTCATTTATGGCCTTAAGTCTTGTGCTCACAAAAGGAAAAATAAAAACTGACATTGCCTTCAATCATGTTCTGACCATTTTTCAGTTTTTTACAGTAAGGATTTTGAGGAATCAGCCAGCAGTAGCCAATAGTAATATAAATGAAAAGGCAAAAATAAACTACAGTCACTCTTTTCTAAGAGTATATTGGGGTGGGGAGGGATGGTGGTGGTGGTGGTGGTGTGTGTGTGTGTGTGCATGCATGCATGTGCATGTTTGTATATGTGTGCATGTGTGTGTAAATTTGTGTGAGTGTGTGTGTCTGAGTGTTCTCTCGGTTTCCATCTTTCTGTACTTTCTATTTATTAATATTTAGTTGAGAGAGTTGATTGGCTGTCAGCTCTCCCTCAAATATTGGTATGATGTGTCGTACTTGAGTATGGTGTGGGAGTAGAGTAGAGTAGAGAAGAGAAGAGAAGAAAAAATATCAGGAAAGGCCCCATCGCAATCTAGTCTTCATCCATGATTTTTTATGAAATGAAGTAGACACCATGAACAGTGACCATGTCTGAAGCATTGCTTTGCAATGAGATTGCCTTAACACCTGACCCATCACGTGTGTGTGTGCACAGTGCATGTTCCCATTGAGAGTGTGTCCCACTGGTGTGTGCACAGTGCATGTCCCCATTGAGAGTGTATCCCACTGGTGTGTGTGCACAGTGCATGTTTCCATTGAGAGTGTGTCCCACTGGTGTGTGTGTGCACAGTGCATGTTTCCATTGAGAGTGTGTCCCACTGGTGTGTGTGCACAGTGCATGTTTCCATTGAGATTGTATCCCACTGGTGTGTGCACAGTGCATGTTTCCATTGAGAGTGTATCCCACTGGTGTGTGTGTGCACAGTGCATGTTCCCATTGAGAGTGTATCCCACTGGTGTGTGTGCACAGTGCATGTTCCCATTGAGATTGTATCCCAGGTTTGTGTGCACAGTGCATGTTCCCATTGAGAGTGTGTCCCACTGGTGTGTGCACAGTGCATGTTCCCATTGAGATTGTATCCCACTGGTGTGTGCACAGTACATGTTTTCATTGAGAGTGTATCCCACTGGTGTGTGTGTGTGTGTGTGCACAGTGCATGTTTCCATTGGGAGTGTATCCCACTGGTGTGTGTGCACAGTGCATGTTCCCATTGAGAGTGTATCCCACTGGTGTGTGTGCACAGTGCATGTTCCCATTGAGAGTGTATCCACTGGTGTGTGTGCACAGTGCATGTTCCCATTGAGAGTGTATCCCACTGGTGTGTGTGTGCACAGTGCATGTTCCCATTGAGAGTGTATCCCACTGGTGTGTGTGCACAGTGCATGTTCCCATTGAGAGTATATCCCAGGTGTGTGTGCACAGTGTATGTTCCCATTGAGAGTGTGTCCCACTGGTGTGTGCACAGTGCATGTTCCCATTGAAAGTGTATCCCACTGGTGTGTGTGTGTGTGTGCACAGTGCATGTTCCCATTGAGACTGTATCCCACTGGTGTGTGTGCACAGTGCATGTTTCCGTTGAGAGTGTATCCCACTGGTGTGTGCACAGTGCATGTTTCCATTAAGATTGTATCCCACTGGTGTGTGTGTGTGCACAGTGCATGTTCCCATTGAGAGTGTATCCCACTGGTGTGTGTGCACAGTGCATGTTCCCATTGAGAGTGTATCCCACTGGTGTGTGTGTGTGCACAGTGCATGTTGCCATTGAAAGTGTATCCCACTGGTGTGTGTGTGTGTGTGCACAGTGCATGTTCCCATTGAGACTGTATCCCACTGGTGTGTGTGCACAGTGCATGTTTCCGTTGAGAGTGTATCCCACTGGTGTGTGCACAGTGCATGTTTCCATTGAGATTGTATCCCACTGGTGTGTGTGTGTGCACAGTGCATGTTCCCATTGAGAGTGTATCCCACTGGTGTGTGTGCACAGTGCATGTTCCCATTGAGAGTGTATCCCACTGGTGTGTGTGCACAGTGCATGTTCCCATTGAGAGTGTATCCCACTGGTGTGTGTGCACAGTGCATGTTCCCATTGAGAGTGTATCCCACTGGTGTGTGCACAGTGCATGTTCCCATTGAGAGTGTATCCCACTGGTGTGCGTGTGTGTGTGTGCACAGTGCATGTTTCCATTGAGAGTGTATCCCACTGGTGTGTGTGCACAGTGCATGTTCCCATTGAGAGTGTATCCCACTAGTGTGTGTGTGTGCACACTGCATGTTTCCATTGAGAGTATATCCCACTGGTGTGTGCACAGTGCATGTTTCCATCGAGAGTGTATCCCACTGGTGTGTGTGTGTGCACAGTGCATGTTCCCATTGAGAGTATATGCCACTGGTGTGTGCACAGTGCATGTTTCCATTGAGAGTGTATCCCACTGGTGTGTGTGCACAGTGCATGTTCCCATTGAGACTGTATCCCACTGGTGTGTGTGTGTGCACAGTGCATGTTTCCATTGAGAGCGTATCCCACTGGTGTGTGCACAGAGCATGTTCCCATTGAGAGTGTATCCCACTGGTGTGTGTGCACAGTGCATGTTTCCATTGAGATTGTATCCCACTGGTGTGTGTGTGTGCACAGTGCATGTTTCCATTGAGAGTGTATCCCACTGGTGTGTGCACAGTGCATGTTCCCATTGAGAGTGTATCCCACTGGTGTGTGTGTGTGTGTGTGCACAGTGCATGTTTCCATTGAGAGTGTATCCCACTGGTGTGTGTGTGTGTGCACAGTGCATGTTCCCATTGAGAGTGTGTCCCACTGGTGTGTGCACAGTGCATGTTTCCATTGAGAGTGCATCCCACTGGTGTGTGTTGCAGTGCATGTTCCCATTGATAGTGCATCCCACTGGTGTGTGTGCACACTGCATGTTTCCATTGAGATTGTATCCCACTGGTGTGTGCACAGAGCATGTTCCCATTGAGAGTGTATCCCACTGGTGTGTGCACACTGCATGTTTCCATTGAGAGTGTATCCCACTGGTGTGTGTGTGTGCACAGTGCATGTTTCCATTGAGAGTGTATCCCACTGGTGTGTGTGTGTGCACAGTGCATGTTCCCATTGAGAGTGTATCCCACTGGTGTGTGTGTGTGTGTGCACACTGCATGTTTCCATTGAGAGTGTATCCCACTGGTGTGTGTGTGTGTGTGCACAGAGCATGTTTCCATTGAGAGTGTATCCCACTGGTGTGTGTGTGTGCACAGTGCATGTTTCCATTGAGAGTGTATCCCACTGGTGTGTGCACACTGCATGTTTCCATTGAGAGTGTATCCCACTGGTGTGTGTGCACAGTGCATGTTCCCATTGAGAGTGTATCCTACTGGTGTGTGTGCACAGTGCATGTTCCCATTGAGAGTGTATCCCACTGTTGTGTGCACAGTGCATGTTTCCATTGAGAGTGTATCCCACTGGTGTGTGTGCACAGTGCATGTTCCCATTGAGAGTGTATCCCACTGGTGTGTGTGCACAGTGCATGTTTCCATTGAGAGTGTATCCCACTGGTGTGTGCACAGTGCATGTTTCCATTGAGACTGTGTCCCACTGGTGTGTGCACAGTGCATGTTCCCATTGAGAGTGTATCCCACTAGTGTGTGTGTGTGCACAGTGCATGTTCCCATTGAGACTGTATCCCACTGGTGTGTGTGTGTGCATAGTGCATGTTTCCATTGAGACTGTATCCCACTGGTGTGTGTGCACAGTAAATGTTTCCATTGAGACTGTATCCCACTGTTTGTGCACAGTGCATGTTCCCATTGAGATTGTATCGCACTGGTGTGTGTGTGTGCACAGTGCATGTTCCCATTGAGATTGTATCCCACTGGTGTGTGTGTGTGCATGTTTCTATTGAGAGTGTATCCCACTGGTGTGTGCACAGTGCATGTTCCCATTGAGAGTGTATCCCACTGGTGTGTGTGCACAGTGCATGTTTCCATTGAGAGTGTGTCCCACTGGTGTGTGCACAGTGCATGTTCCCATTGAGACTGTATCCCACTGGTGTGTGTGTGTGCACAGTGCATGTTTCCATTGAGAGCGTATCCCACTGGTGTGTGCACAGAGCATGTTCCCATTGAGAGTGTATCCCACTGGTGTGTGTGCACAGTGCATGTTTCCATTGAGATTGTATCCCACTGGTGTGTGTGTGTGCACAGTGCATGTTTCCATTGAGAGTGTATCCCACTGGTGTGTGCACAGTGCATGTTCCCATTGAGAGTGTATCCCACTGGTGTGTGTGTGTGTGCACAGTGCATGTTTCCATTGAGAGTGTATCCCACTGGTGTGTGTGTGTGCACAGTGCATGTTCCCATTGAGAGTGTGTCCCACTGGTGTGTGCACAGTGCATGTTTCCATTGAGAGTGCATCCCACTGGTGTGTGTTGCAGTGCATGTTCCCATTGAGAGTGCATCCCACTGGTGTGTGTGCACACTGCATGTTTCCATTGAGATTGTATCCCACTGGTGTGTGCACAGAGCATGTTCCCATTGAGAGTGTATCCCACTGGTGTGTGCACACTGCATGTTTCCATTGAGAGTGTATCCCACTGGTGTGTGTGCGTGCACAGTGCATGTTTCCATTGAGAGTGTATCCCACTGGTGTGTGCACAGTGCATGTTCCCATTGAGAGTGTATCCCACTGGTGTGTGTGTGTGTGCACAGTGCATGTTTCCATTGAGAGTGTATCCCACTGGTGTGTGTGTGTGCACAGTGCATGTTCCCATTGAGAGTGTGTCCCACTGGTGTGTGCACAGTGCATGTTTCCATTGAGAGTGCATCCCACTGGTGTGTGTTGCAGTGCATGTTCCCATTGAGAGTGCATCCCACTGGTGTGTGTGCACACTGCATGTTTCCATTGAGATTGTATCCCACTGGTGTGTGCACAGAGCATGTTCCCATTGAGAGTGTATCCCACTGGTGTGTGCACACTGCATGTTTCCATTGAGAGTGTATCCCACTGGTGTGTGTGTGTGCACAGTGCATGTTTCCATTGAGAGTGTATCCCACTGGTGTGTGTGTGTGTGTGCACACTGCATGTTCCCATTGAGAGTGTATCCCACTGGTGTGTGTGTGTGTGCACACTGCATGTTCCCATTGAGAGTGTATCCCACTGGTGTGTGTGTGTGTGCACAGTGCATGTTCCCATTGAGAGTGTATCCCACTGGTGTGTGTGTGTGTGCACACTGCATGTTTCCATTGAGAGTGTATCCCACTGGTGTGTGTGTGTGTGCACAGAGCATGTTTCCATTGAGAGTGTATCCCACTGGTGTGTGTGTGTGCACAGTGCATGTTCCATTGAGAGTGTATCCCACTGGTGTGTGCACACTGCATGTTCCATTGAGAGTGTATCCCACTGGTGTGTGTGCACAGTGCATGTTTCCATTGAGAGTGTATCCCACTGGTGTGTGTGCACAGTGCATGTTCCCATTGAGAGTGTATCCCACTGGTGTGTGTGCACAGTGCATGTTTCCATTGAGAGTGTATCCCACTGGTGTGTGCACAGTGCATGTTTCCATTGAGACTGTGTCCCACTGGTGTGTGCACAGTGCATGTTCCCATTGAGAGTGTATCCCACTAGTGTGTGTGTGTGCACAGTGCATGTTCCCATTGAGACTGTATCCCACTGGTGTGTGTGTGTGCATAGTGCATGTTTCCATTGAGACTGTATCCCACTGGTGTGTGTGCACAGTAAATGTTTCCATTGAGACTGTATCCCACTGTTGTGTGCACAGTGCATGTTCCCATTGAGATTGTATCGCACTGGTGTGTGTGTGTGCACAGTGCATGTTCCCATTGAGAGTGTATCCCACTGGTGTGTGTGTGTGCATGTTTCATTGAGAGTGTATCCCACTGGTGTGTGCACAGTGCATGTTCCCATTGAGAGTGTATCCCACTGGTGTGTGTGCACAGTGCATGTTTCCATTGAGAGTGTGTCCCACTGGTGTGTGCACAGTGCATGTTCCCATTGAGAGTGTATCCCACTGGTGTGTGTGTGTGCACAGTGCATGTTTCCATTGAGAGTGTATCCCACTGGTGTGTGCACAGAGCATGTTCCCATTGAGAGTGTATCCCACTGGTGTGTGTGCACAGTGCATGTTTCCATTGAGAGTGTATCCCACTGGTGTGTGTGTGCACAGTGCATGTTTCCATTGAGAGTGTATCCCACTGGTGTGTGCACAGTGCATGTTCCCATTGAGAGTGTATCCCACTGGTGTGTGTGTGTGTGCACAGTGCATGTTTCCATTGAGAGTGTATCCCACTGGTGTGTGTGTGTGCACAGTGCATGTTCCCATTGAGAGTGTATCCCACTGGTGTGTGTGCACAGTGCATGTTTCCATTGAGAGTGTATCCCACTGGTGTGTGTTGCAGTGCATGTTCCCATTGAGAGTGTATCCCACTGGTGTGTGTGCACAGTGCATGTTTCCATTGAGACTGTATCCCACTGGTGTGTGCACAGTGCATGTTCCCATTGAGAGTGTATCCCACTGGTGTGTGCACAGTGCATGTTTCCATTGAGAGTGTATCCCACTGGTGTGTGTGTGCACAGTGCATGTTTCCATTGAGAGTGTATCCCACTGGTGTGTGCACAGTGCATGTTCCCATTGAGAGTGTATCCCACTGGTGTGTGTGTGTGCACAGTGCATGTTTCCATTGAGAGTGTATCCCACTGGTGTGTGTGTGTGCACAGTGCATGTTCCCATTGAGAGTGTGTCCCACTGGTGTGTGCACAGTGCATGTTTCCATTGAGAGTGCATCCCACTGGTGTGTGTTGCACAGTGCATGTTCCATTGAGAGTGTATCCCACTGGTGTGTGTGGCACACTGCATGTTTCCATTGAGATGTATCCCACTGGTGTGTGCACAGAGCATGTTCCATTGAGAGTGTATCCCACTGGTGTGTGCACAGTGCATGTTTCCATTGAGAGTGTATCCCACTGGTGTGTGTGTGTGCACAGTGCATGTTTCCATTGAGAGTGTATCCCACTGGTGTGTGTGTGTGTGTGCACACTGCATGTTCCCATTGAGAGTGTATCCCACTGGTGTGTGTGTGTGCACAGTGCATGTTCCCATTGAGAGTGTATCCCACTGGTGTGTGTGTGTGTGCACAGTGCATGTTCCCATTGAGAGTGTATCCCACTGGTGTGTGTGTGTGCACACTGCATGTTTCCATTGAGAGTGTATCCCACTGGTGTGTGTGTGTGTGTGCACAGAGCATGTTTCCATTGAGAGTGTATCCCACTGGTGTGTGTGTGTGCACAGTGCATGTTTCCATTGAGAGTGTATCCCACTGGTGTGTGCACACTGCATGTTTCCATTGAGAGTGTATCCCACTGGTGTGTGTGCACAGTGCATGTTCCCATTGAGAGTGTATCCCACTGGTGTGTGTGCACAGTGCATGTTCCCATTGAGAGTGTATCCCACTGTTTGTGTGCACAGTGCATGTTTCCATTGAGAGTGTATCCCACTGGTGTGTGTGCACAGTGCATGTTCCCATTGAGAGTGTATCCCACTGGTGTGTGTGCACAGTGCATGTTTCCATTGAGAGTGTATCCCACTGGTGTGTGCACAGTGCATGTTTCCATTGAGATTGTGTCCCACTGGTGTGTGCACAGTGCATGTTCCCATTGAGAGTGTATCCCACTAGTGTGTGTGTGTGCACAGTGCATGTTCCCATTGAGACTGTATCCCACTGGTGTGTGTGTGTGCATAGTGCATGTTTCCATTGAGACTGTATCCCACTGGTGTGTGTGCACAGTAAATGTTTCCATTGAGACTGTATCCCACTGTTTGTGCACAGTGCATGTTCCCATTGAGATTGTATCGCACTGTTGTGTGTGTGTGCACAGTGCATGTTCCCATTGAGATTGTATCCCACTGGTGTGTGTGTGTGCACAGTGCATGTTTCCATTGAGAGTGTATCCCACTGGTGTGTGCACAGTGCATGTTTCTATTGAGAGTGTATCCCACTGGTGTGTGCACAGTGCATGTTCCCATTGAGAGTGTATCCCACTGGTGTGTGTGCACAGTGCATGTTTCCATTGAGAGTGTGTCCCACTGGTGTGTGCACAGTGCATGTTCCCATTGAGAGTGTATCCCACTGGTGTGTGTGCACAGTGCATGTTCCCATTGAGAGTGTATCCCACTGGTGTGTGTGCACAGTGCATGTTCCCATTGAGAGTGTATCCCACTGGTGTGTGTGCACAGTGCATGTTTCCATTGAGAGTGTATCCCACTGGTGTGTGTGTGTGTGTGCACAGTGCATGTTCCCATTGAGAGTGTATCCCACTGGGGTGTGTGTGTGTGTGCACAGTGCATGTTCCCATTGAGAGTGTATCCCACTGGTGTGTGTGTGTGCACAGTGCATGTTCCCATTGAGAGTGTATCCCACTGGTGTGTGTGTGTGTGTGCACAGTGCATGTTCCCATTGAGAGTGTATCCCACTGGTGTGTGTGTGTGCACAGTGCATGTTCCCATTGAGAGTGTATCCCACTGGTGTGTGTGTGTGTGTGCACAGTGCATGTTCCCATTGAGAGTGTATCCCACTGGTGTGTGTGCACAGTGCATGTTCCCATTGAGAGTGTATCCCACTGGTGTGTGCACAGTGCATGTTCCCATTGAGAGTGTATCCCACTGGTGTGTGTGTGTGTGCACAGTGCATGTTTCCATTGAGAGTGTTCCCCACTGGTGTGTGTGTGTGCACAGTGCATGTTCCCATTGAGAGTGTATCCCACTGTGTGTGTGTGTACACAGTGCATGTTTCCATTGAGAGTGTATCCCACTGGTGTGTGTGTGTGTGCACAGT
Source organism: Theodoxus fluviatilis (assembly GCA_034096865.1). Classification (NCBI taxonomy): domain Eukaryota; kingdom Metazoa; phylum Mollusca; class Gastropoda; order Cycloneritida; family Neritidae; genus Theodoxus; species Theodoxus fluviatilis. Next base: position 55,366 of record JAWQFJ010000778.1, on the reverse strand, counting down.
GCATGTCTCCATTGAGAGTGTATCCCACTGGTGTGTGTGCACAGTGCATGTTCCCATTGAGAGTGTATCCCACTGTGTGGCCATGCTGTTCCATGGTGTCCCGTGTGTGTGCACAGTGCATGTTTCCATTGAGAGTGTATCCCACTGGTGTGTGTGTGCACAGTGCATGTTCCCATTGAGAGTGTATCCCACTGGTGTGTGTGTGTGTGCACAGTGCATGTTTCCATTGAGAGTGTATCCCACTGGTGTGTGTGTGCACAGTGCATGTCCCATTGAGAGTGTATCCCACTGGTGTTGTGTGTGCACAGTGCATGTTTCCATTGAGAGTGTATCCCACTGGTGGTGTGTGTGGTGCACAGTGCATGTTTCCATTGAGATTGTGTCCCCTGGTGTGTGCACAGTGCATGTTCCCATTGAGAGTGTATCCCACTAGTGTGTGTGTGTGCACAGTGCATGTTTCCCATTGAGACTGTATCCCACTGTGTGTGTGTGTGTGTGCATAGTGCATGTTTCCATTGAGACTGTATCCCACTGGTGTGTGTGCACAGTGCATGTTACCATTGAGACTGTATCCCACTGTTTTGTGCACAGTGCATGTTCCCATTGAGATTGTATCGCACTGGTGTGTGTGTGTGTGCACAGTGCATGTTTCCCATTGAGAGTGTATCCCACTGGTGTGTGTGTGTGCCAGTGCATGTTTCCATTGAGAGTGTATCCCACTGGTGTGTGCGCAGTGCATGTTCCATTGAGAGTTGTATCCCACTGGTGTGTGCACAGTGCATTTTCCCATTGAGAGTGTATCCCACTGGTGTGTGTGTGTGCACCAGTGCATGGTTTCCATGTGAGATGTGTACCCCACTGGTGTGGTGCACAGTGCATGTTCCCATTGAGAGTGTATCCCATGGTGTGTGTGCACAGTGAATGATTCCATTGAGAGTGTATCCCACTGGTGTGTTGTGCACAGTGCATGTTTCCATTGAGAGTGTATCCCACTGGTGTGTGTGGCACAGTGCATGTTTCCATTGAGATGTGTGTATCCCACTGGGTGTGTGTGTGCACAGTGCATGTTCCCATTGAGAGTGTAGTGTGTGTGTCCCCCTGTGTGTGTGTCCCCCTGTGTGTGTCCCCCTGTGTGTGTCCCCCTGTGTGTGTCCCTGTGTGTGTCCCCCTGTGTGTGTGTCCCCCTGTGTGTGTGTCCCCCTGTGTGTGTGTCCCTGTGTGTGTGTCCCCCTGTGTGTGTGTCCCCCTGTGTGTGTCTCCCTGTGTGTGTGTCCCCCTGTGTGTGTCCCCCTGTGTGTGTCCCCCTGTGTGTGTCCCCCTGTGTGTGTCCCCCTGTGTGTGTGTCCCCCTGTGTGTGTCCCCCTGTGTGTGTGTCCCCCTGTGTGTGTCCCCCTGTGTGTGTGTCCCCCTGTGTGTGTGTCCCCCTGTGTGTGTGTCCCTGTGTGTGTGTCCCCCTGTGTGTGTCCCCCTGTGTGTGTCCCCCTGTGTGTGTCCCCCTGTGTGTGTGTCCCCCTGTGTGTGTGTCCCTGTGTGTGTGTCCCCCTGTGTGTGTCCCCCTGTGTGTGTGTCCCCCTGTGTGTGTGTCCCCCTGTGTGTGTCCCCCTGTGTGTGTGTCCCCCTGTGTGTGTGTCCCCCTGTGTGTGTCCCCCTGTGTGTGTCCCCCTGTGTGTGTCCCCCTGTGTGTGTGTCCCCCTGTGTGTGTGTCCCCCTGTGTGTGTGTCCCCCTGTGTGTGTGTCCCCCTGTGTGTGTCCCCTGTGTGTGTGTCCCCCTGTGTGTGTGTCCCCCTGTGTGTGTGTCCCCCTGTGTGTGTGTCCCTGTGTGTGTGTCCCCCTGTGTGTGTCCCCCTGTGTGTGTCCCCCTGTGTGTGTGTCCCTGTGTGTGTCCCCCTGTGTGTGTGTCCCCCTGTGTGTGTGTGTCTCCCTGTGTGTGTCCCCCTGTGTGTGTCCCCCTGTGTGTGTCCCCCTGTGTGTGTCCCCCTGTGTGTGTCCCCCTGTGTGTGTGTCCCCCTGTGTGTGTCCCCCTGTGTGTGTCCCCCTGTGTGTGTCCCCCTGTGTGTGTGTCCCCCTGTGTGTGTCCCCCTGTGTGTGTGTCCCCCTGTGTGTGTGTCCCCCTGTGTGTGTGTCCCCCTGTGTGTGTGTCCCCCTGTGTGTGTGTCCCCTGTGTGTGTGTCCCCCTGTGTGTGTG
>JAWQFJ010000778.1:2500-53171 GCA_034096865.1 Theodoxus fluviatilis | reverse complement strand
GCTCCTATAGGGCCGATCTCCCGATCTCCACCCCCCCCCCCCCCCCCCCCCGCTATCACGTTTGGGTTGAGCCCCCTTCCCCTCCCGGACCCATGCCTGTTTTTCAGAATCTCCCGAATTGGCCTTAGGGGGGGTAGGCAGGTCTGTGGCCTTAACATTTCACTGAAGCAAAGAAAACTAGGTCAATCATTGACTTTGCATGTGAGTGTGTCGCTTGTCGTCTGTTTCAGAATTCTGTCCCCAATGCCAAGATTGGATTCAGCAAGGCCATGATGGCCAACTGGATCGAGTTTGACAAGAAGGCAGAGGGAGGACCCAGGGTCTTCAGAAAGGTAACTGTGGCACTTCACATCTTTGAGTAACCTATGGACCATGAATGGGTGTTGCTGGTTTTTCTTTGGTAGTCACTGTTGAGACAAATGAGAAGATGCTATTCCACTATGGTTGGAATTACAAGTATTTGCACTAGAAATGTTGTTAGTTTTTCACAGGAAAACTCAGTAAATGTTGATTTCTCATTATTTAATGTGTTGGTTATCAGCATATTAAGCATTTTGAAAGTTGAATCTTACTTATTTAATCATTTATTTCACTCCCTGGTTGACTGTGTATGTCATGGTGACGGTCATACTGGACTCTTCAGCATATGTCACACACACACACACACACACACACAAACACAGGCGCGCGCACACACACACACACACACACACACACTCACTCACCACATGCTCACACACACACACACACATGCACACACATGCATGCAAATACACACACACACACACACACACACACACACACACACACACGCACACAGAGGACAGGAGTTTGCTGACTGACACAGCATATCTTCACTTTTGTGCATTTATCACACTGTAAGTCGTAACTTTAATTTGTTCACTCTCAATTTCACTGCTTTTTTGTAATCATCTAATTTTTTCTTTCTTTCTTTCTTGCATTTCTGAATCCATATCTGATACTTGGTTCACTTTTCATCAGTCGCATTCACAGTAAAGATTTGTTTCCTCCCTCAACAGGTGGAGAGCATTGAGGACACTGTGCAGCAGGCAATGAGGATGTTCCAAGGATTGCAGATTGGTGATGTGCCTGACAACCAGAAGTCGGAGTTCAAGAAGAGGAAACTCATTGCTGAAGTGTGAGTTTGCTAAAGTTGCTTTCTCCATTTGGAATTCTCTATTTCATAGTTATGATGAGAACTGAGTCTCCCTGGCAAGCATGCTTGAAAATGAGCGATAGCAGGAGTTAAATATTGACATGGTCACGATGATATGGTATGTTGTTATATGCTCTGCACTTTATACATATGAATGATATCTGTGCAAATACTTATGCAAGTGATGCTATGAAGATGCCCAGATCTTCTTACTGTATTTCTCATCATACAGGCTGGTACAGAAATTTGCCAAGAGTTCACATTAATGTGTGATTTCCTGAATATTGAAACTGCTCCTTCACTGAGGCCCAGCCTCGGAGAGATTTTTTTCTCCCTATTATCTGAGTTCTTTATACAGTAGTCGCCGCTTATAAAACACGCGGTTAATAAAAACAGCCGTTTTTTAAAAACAGTTTGTCTGGTCCGGATTTACATCGTTACTGATGGATATGTTCAACACGCAAACGGTTAATAAAAACGCCGCTTATTAAAAACACTACTGTTCGGTCCCAATGTGTTTTTAATAAGCGGCGACTACTGTATCAGGATTTCTTTAGTTTGTGCTTGAAGATTGTTTGACATTCCAGTCCTTTTCTTACTATGCTGAAAGTGTATTTGACGATGGAGAGTTGTATGTGCAAGACATATGAAATATCATTGAATTGTAATGAATTCAGTGCATTGCAGTAATGACCGCTCACCTCCCAAAAAGTGGTTTTCATGTCAAGGAATGGCCTGTGTCATGTGTGTCAAACTAAAGTATGCATCCAAACCCAGAAATAAAAAAGCATGTGTTGATGTTATACTGTGTTGATGTTATACTGTGTTGATGTTATACTGTGTTGATGTTATACTGTGTTGATGTTATACTGTGTTGATGTTATACTGTGTTGATGTTATACTGTGTTGATGTTATACTGTGTTGATGTTATACTGTGTTGATGACTTCATTGCAGCAAAACAACCAACTTCATTGTCACGAAGGGCCCTGAGTTCACACTGGACATCACCGTTCCTGAAACTGACCTGACAGCCCAGATGATTGCAACGTAAGTTTTGCTCTAAAAATCAAACATTTAAACTATTTATCTCCTGTAATAAAATGAAAAAGAACACTTTGATATCTGACCTTGTTTGGAGCTCAAAATATTGTTTGTTTGTGTATGTTAATTCTTCGGCTTGTTTTTAACTGCTCTTTGATTTTACATGTTTCTCTGCTTTCCAATATTTAATTTCTCCTCCTTTTCATGGCCTTAAAACAATAAGCATTCATTCATTCATTTATCCATTCTTCATTCATCCATTCATTCATTCATTCATTTATGGCCTTAAGTCTTGTGCTCACAAAAGGAAAAATAAAAACTGACATTGCCTTCAATCATGTTCTGACCATTTTTCAGTTTTTTACAGTAAGGATTTTGAGGAATCAGCCAGCAGTAGCCAATAGTAATATAAATGAAAAGGCAAAAATAAACTACAGTCACTCTTTTCTAAGAGTATATTGGGGTGGGGAGGGATGGTGGTGGTGGTGGTGGTGGTGGTGGTGGTGGTGTGTGTGTGTGTGTGTGTGTGTGTGCATGCATGCATGTGCATGTTTGTATATGTGTGCATGTGTGTGTAAATTTGTGTGTGTGTGTGTCTGAGTGTTCTCTCGGTTTCCATCTTTCTGTACTTTCTATTTATTAATATTTAGTTGAGAGAGTTGATTGGCTGTCAGCTCTCCCTCAAATATTGGTATGATGTGTCGTACTTGAGTATGGTGTGGGAGTAGAGTAGAGTAGAGAAGAGAAGAGAAGAAAAAATATCAGGAAAGGCCCCATCGCAATCTAGTCTTCATCCATGATTTTTTATGAAATGAAGTAGACACCATGAACAGTGACCATGTCTGAAGCATTGCTTTGCAATGAGATTGCCTTAACACCTGACCCATCGCGTGTGTGTGTGCACAGTGCATGTTCCCATTGAGAGTGTGTCCCACTGGTGTGTGCACAGTGCATGTCCCCATTGAGAGTGTATCCCACTGGTGTGTGTGCACAGTGCATGTTTCCATTGAGAGTGTGTCCCACTGGTGTGTGTGTGCACAGTGCATGTTTCCATTGAGAGTGTGTCCCACTGGTGTGTGTGCACAGTGCATGTTTCCATTGAGATTGTATCCCACTGGTGTGTGCACAGTGCATGTTTCCATTGAGAGTGTATCCCACTGGTGTGTGTGTGCACAGTGCATGTTCCCATTGAGAGTGTATCCCACTGGTGTGTGTGCACAGTGCATGTTCCCATTGAGATTGTATCCCAGGTTTGTGTGCACAGTGCATGTTCCCATTGAGAGTGTGTCCCACTGGTGTGTGCACAGTGCATGTTCCCATTGAGATTGTATCCCACTGGTGTGTGCACAGTACATGTTTTCATTGAGAGTGTATCCCACTGGTGTGTGTGTGTGTGTGTGCACAGTGCATGTTTCCATTGGGAGTGTATCCCACTGGTGTGTGTGCACAGTGCATGTTCCCATTGAGAGTGTATCCCACTGGTGTGTGTGCACAGTGCATGTTCCCATTGAGAGTGTATCCACTGGTGTGTGTGCACAGTGCATGTTCCCATTGAGAGTGTATCCCACTGGTGTGTGTGTGCACAGTGCATGTTCCCATTGAGAGTGTATCCCACTGGTGTGTGTGCACAGTGCATGTTCCCATTGAGAGTATATCCCAGGTGTGTGTGCACAGTGTATGTTCCCATTGAGAGTGTGTCCCACTGGTGTGTGCACAGTGCATGTTCCCATTGAAAGTGTATCCCACTGGTGTGTGTGTGTGTGCACAGTGCATGTTCCCATTGAGACTGTATCCCACTGGTGTGTGTGTGCACAGTGCATGTTTCCGTTGAGAGTGTATCCCACTGGTGTGTGCACAGTGCATGTTTCCATTAAGATTGTATCCCACTGGTGTGTGTGTGTGCACAGTGCATGTTCCCATTGAGAGTGTATCCCACTGGTGTGTGTGCACAGTGCATGTTCCCATTGAGAGTGTATCCCACTGGTGTGTGTGTGTGCACAGTGCATGTTGCCATTGAAAGTGTATCCCACTGGTGTGTGTGTGTGTGCACAGTGCATGTTCCCATTGAGAGTGTATCCCACTGGTGTGTGTGCACAGTGCATGTTTCCGTTGAGAGTGTATCCCACTGGTGTGTGCACAGTGCATGTTTCCATTGAGAGTGTATCCCACTGGTGTGTGTGTGTGCACAGTGCATGTTCCCATTGAGAGTGTATCCCACTGGTGTGTGTGCACAGTGCATGTTCCCATTGAGAGTGTATCCCACTGGTGTGTGTGCACAGTGCATGTTCCCATTGAGAGTGTATCCCACTGGTGTGTGTGCACAGTGCATGTTCCCATTGAGAGTGTATCCCACTGGTGTGTGCACAGTGCATGTTCCCATTGAGAGTGTATCCCACTGGTGTGCGTGTGTGTGTGTGCACAGTGCATGTTTCCATTGAGAGTGTATCCCACTGGTGTGTGTGCACAGTGCATGTTCCCATTGAGAGTGTATCCCACTAGTGTGTGTGTGTGCACACTGCATGTTTCCATTGAGAGTATATCCCACTGGTGTGTGCACAGTGCATGTTTCCATCGAGAGTGTATCCCACTGGTGTGTGTGTGTGCACAGTGCATGTTCCCATTGAGAGTATATGCCACTGGTGTGTGCACAGTGCATGTTTCCATTGAGAGTGTATCCCACTGGTGTGTGTGCACAGTGCATGTTCCCATTGAGACTGTATCCCACTGGTGTGTGTGTGTGCACAGTGCATGTTTCCATTGAGAGCGTATCCCACTGGTGTGTGCACAGAGCATGTTCCCATTGAGAGTGTATCCCACTGGTGTGTGTGCACAGTGCATGTTTCCATTGAGATTGTATCCCACTGGTGTGTGTGTGTGCACAGTGCATGTTTCCATTGAGAGTGTATCCCACTGGTGTGTGCACAGTGCATGTTCCCATTGAGAGTGTATCCCACTGGTGTGTGTGTGTGTGTGTGTGTGCACAGTGCATGTTTCCATTGAGAGTGTATCCCACTGGTGTGTGTGTGTGTGCACAGTGCATGTTCCCATTGAGAGTGTGTCCCACTGGTGTGTGCACAGTGCATGTTTCCATTGAGAGTGCATCCCACTGGTGTGTGTTGCAGTGCATGTTCCCATTGATAGTGCATCCCACTGGTGTGTGTGCACACTGCATGTTTCCATTGAGATTGTATCCCACTGGTGTGTGCACAGAGCATGTTCCCATTGAGAGTGTATCCCACTGGTGTGTGCACACTGCATGTTTCCATTGAGAGTGTATCCCACTGGTGTGTGTGTGTGCACAGTGCATGTTTCCATTGAGAGTGTATCCCACTGGTGTGTGTGTGTGTGCACAGTGCATGTTCCCATTGAGAGTGTATCCCACTGGTGTGTGTGTGTGTGTGTGCACACTGCATGTTTCCATTGAGAGTGTATCCCACTGGTGTGTGTGTGTGTGTGCACAGAGCATGTTTCCATTGAGAGTGTATCCCACTGGTGTGTGTGTGTGCACAGTGCATGTTTCCATTGAGAGTGTATCCCACTGGTGTGTGCACACTGCATGTTTCCATTGAGAGTGTATCCCACTGGTGTGTGTGCACAGTGCATGTTCCCATTGAGAGTGTATCCTACTGGTGTGTGTGCACAGTGCATGTTCCCATTGAGAGTGTATCCCACTGTTGTGTGCACAGTGCATGTTTCCATTGAGAGTGTATCCCACTGGTGTGTGTGCACAGTGCATGTTCCCATTGAGAGTGTATCCCACTGGTGTGTGTGCACAGTGCATGTTTCCATTGAGAGTGTATCCCACTGGTGTGTGCACAGTGCATGTTTCCATTGAGACTGTGTCCCACTGGTGTGTGCACAGTGCATGTTCCCATTGAGAGTGTATCCCACTAGTGTGTGTGTGTGCACAGTGCATGTTCCCATTGAGACTGTATCCCACTGGTGTGTGTGTGTGCATAGTGCATGTTTCCATTGAGACTGTATCCCACTGGTGTGTGTGCACAGTAAATGTTTCCATTGAGACTGTATCCCACTGTTTGTGCACAGTGCATGTTCCCATTGAGATTGTATCGCACTGGTGTGTGTGTGTGCACAGTGCATGTTCCCATTGAGATTGTATCCCACTGGTGTGTGTGTGTGCATGTTTCTATTGAGAGTGTATCCCACTGGTGTGTGCACAGTGCATGTTCCCATTGAGAGTGTATCCCACTGGTGTGTGTGCACAGTGCATGTTTCCATTGAGAGTGTGTCCCACTGGTGTGTGCACAGTGCATGTTCCCATTGAGACTGTATCCCACTGGTGTGTGTGTGTGCACAGTGCATGTTTCCATTGAGAGCGTATCCCACTGGTGTGTGCACAGAGCATGTTCCCATTGAGAGTGTATCCCACTGGTGTGTGTGCACAGTGCATGTTTCCATTGAGATTGTATCCCACTGGTGTGTGTGTGTGCACAGTGCATGTTTCCATTGAGAGTGTATCCCACTGGTGTGTGCACAGTGCATGTTCCCATTGAGAGTGTATCCCACTGGTGTGTGTGTGTGTGCACAGTGCATGTTTCCATTGAGAGTGTATCCCACTGGTGTGTGTGTGTGCACAGTGCATGTTCCCATTGAGAGTGTGTCCCACTGGTGTGTGCACAGTGCATGTTTCCATTGAGAGTGCATCCCACTGGTGTGTGTTGCAGTGCATGTTCCCATTGAGAGTGCATCCCACTGGTGTGTGTGCACACTGCATGTTTCCATTGAGATTGTATCCCACTGGTGTGTGCACAGAGCATGTTCCCATTGAGAGTGTATCCCACTGGTGTGTGCACACTGCATGTTTCCATTGAGAGTGTATCCCACTGGTGTGTGTGCGTGCACAGTGCATGTTTCCATTGAGAGTGTATCCCACTGGTGTGTGCACAGTGCATGTTCCCATTGAGAGTGTATCCCACTGGTGTGTGTGTGTGTGCACAGTGCATGTTTCCATTGAGAGTGTATCCCACTGGTGTGTGTGTGTGCACAGTGCATGTTCCCATTGAGAGTGTGTCCCACTGGTGTGTGCACAGTGCATGTTTCCATTGAGAGTGCATCCCACTGGTGTGTGTTGCAGTGCATGTTCCCATTGAGAGTGCATCCCACTGGTGTGTGTGCACACTGCATGTTTCCATTGAGATTGTATCCCACTGGTGTGTGCACAGAGCATGTTCCCATTGAGAGTGTATCCCACTGGTGTGTGCACACTGCATGTTTCCATTGAGAGTGTATCCCACTGGTGTGTGTGTGTGCACAGTGCATGTTTCCATTGAGAGTGTATCCCACTGGTGTGTGTGTGTGTGTGCACACTGCATGTTCCCATTGAGAGTGTATCCCACTGGTGTGTGTGTGTGTGCACACTGCATGTTCCCATTGAGAGTGTATCCCACTGGTGTGTGTGTGTGTGCACAGTGCATGTTCCCATTGAGAGTGTATCCCACTGGTGTGTGTGTGTGTGCACACTGCATGTTTCCATTGAGAGTGTATCCCACTGGTGTGTGTGTGTGTGTGCACAGAGCATGTTTCCATTGAGAGTGTATCCCACTGGTGTGTGTGTGTGCACAGTGCATGTTTCCATTGAGAGTGTATCCCACTGGTGTGTGCACACTGCATGTTTCCATTGAGAGTGTATCCCACTGGTGTGTGTGCACAGTGCATGTTCCCATTGAGAGTGTATCCCACTGGTGTGTGTGCACAGTGCATGTTCCCATTGAGAGTGTATCCCACTGTTGTGTGCACAGTGCATGTTTCCATTGAGAGTGTATCCCACTGGTGTGTGTGCACAGTGCATGTTCCCATTGAGAGTGTATCCCACTGGTGTGTGTGCACAGTGCATGTTTCCATTGAGAGTGTATCCCACTGGTGTGTGCACAGTGCATGTTTCCATTGAGATGTGTCCCACTGGTGTGTGCACAGTGCATGTTCCCATTGAGAGTGTATCCCACTAGTGTGTGTGTGTGCACAGTGCATGTTCCCATTGAGACTGTATCCCACTGGTGTGTGTGTGTGCATAGTGCATGTTTCCATTGAGACTGTATCCCACTGGTGTGTGTGCACAGTAAATGTTTCCATTGAGACTGTATCCCACTGTTTGTGCACAATGCATGTTCCCATTGAGATTGTATCGCACTGGTGTGTGTGTGTGCACAGTGCATGTTCCCATTGAGATTGTATCCCACTGGTGTGTGTGTGTGCACAGTGCATGTTTCCATTGAGAGTGTATCCCACTGGTGTGTGCACAGTGCATGTTTCTATTGAGAGTGTATCCCACTGGTGTGTGCACAGTGCATGTTCCCATTGAGAGTGTATCCCACTGGTGTGTGTGCACAGTGCATGTTTCCATTGAGAGTGTGTCCCACTGGTGTGTGCACAGTGCATGTTCCCATTGAGAGTGTATCCCACTGGTGTGTGTGCACAGTGCATGTTCCCATTGAGAGTGTATCCCACTGGTGTGTGTGCACAGTGCATGTTCCCATTGAGAGTGTATCCCACTGGTGTGTGTGCACAGTGCATGTTTCCATTGAGAGTGTATCCCACTGGTGTGTGTGTGTGTGTGCACAGTGCATGTTCCCATTGAGAGTGTATCCCACTGGGGTGTGTGTGTGTGTGCACAGTGCATGTTCCCATTGAGAGTGTATCCCACTGGTGTGTGTGTGTGCACAGTGCATGTTCCCATTGAGAGTGTATCCCACTGGTGTGTGTGTGTGTGCACAGTGCATGTTCCCATTGAGAGTGTATCCCACTGGTGTGTGTGTGTGGACAGTGCATGTTCCCATTGAGAGTGTATCCCACTGGTGTGTGTGTGTGTGTGCACAGTGCATGTTTCCATTGAGAGTGTATCCCACTGGTGTGTGTGTGTGCACAGTGCATGTTTCCATTGAGAGTGTATCCCACTGGTGTGTGTGTGTGTGTGCACACTGCATGTTCCCATTGAGAGTGTATCCCACTGGTGTGTGTGTGTGTGCACACTGCATGTTCCCATTGAGAGTGTATCCCACTGGTGTGTGTGTGTGTGCACAGTGCATGTTCCCATTGAGAGTGTATCCCACTGGTGTGTGTGTGTGTGCACACTGCATGTTTCCATTGAGAGTGTATCCCACTGGTGTGTGTGTGTGTGTGCACAGAGCATGTTTCCATTGAGAGTGTATCCCACTGGTGTGTGTGTGTGCACAGTGCATGTTTCCATTGAGAGTGTATCCCACTGGTGTGTGCACACTGCATGTTTCCATTGAGAGTGTATCCCACTGGTGTGTGTGCACAGTGCATGTTCCCATTGAGAGTGTATCCCACTGGTGTGTGTGCACAGTGCATGTTCCCATTGAGAGTGTATCCCACTGTTGTGTGCACAGTGCATGTTTCCATTGAGAGTGTATCCCACTGGTGTGTGTGCACAGTGCATGTTCCCATTGAGAGTGTATCCCACTGGTGTGTGTGCACAGTGCATGTTTCCATTGAGAGTGTATCCCACTGGTGTGTGCACAGTGCATGTTTCCATTGAGATTGTGTCCCACTGGTGTGTGCACAGTGCATGTTCCCATTGAGAGTGTATCCCACTAGTGTGTGTGTGTGCACAGTGCATGTTCCCATTGAGACTGTATCCCACTGGTGTGTGTGTGTGCATAGTGCATGTTTCCATTGAGACTGTATCCCACTGGTGTGTGTGCACAGTAAATGTTTCCATTGAGACTGTATCCCACTGTTTGTGCACAGTGCATGTTCCCATTGAGATTGTATCGCACTGTTGTGTGTGTGTGCACAGTGCATGTTCCCATTGAGATTGTATCCCACTGGTGTGTGTGTGTGCACAGTGCATGTTTCCATTGAGAGTGTATCCCACTGGTGTGTGCACAGTGCATGTTTCTATTGAGAGTGTATCCCACTGGTGTGTGCACAGTGCATGTTCCCATTGAGAGTGTATCCCACTGGTGTGTGTGCACAGTGCATGTTTCCATTGAGAGTGTGTCCCACTGGTGTGTGCACAGTGCATGTTCCCATTGAGAGTGTATCCCACTGGTGTGTGTGCACAGTGCATGTTCCCATTGAGAGTGTATCCCACTGGTGTGTGTGCACAGTGCATGTTCCCATTGAGAGTGTATCCCACTGGTGTGTGTGCACAGTGCATGTTTCCATTGAGAGTGTATCCCACTGGTGTGTGTGTGTGTGTGCACAGTGCATGTTCCCATTGAGAGTGTATCCCACTGGGGTGTGTGTGTGTGTGCACAGTGCATGTTCCCATTGAGAGTGTATCCCACTGGTGTGTGTGTGTGCACAGTGCATGTTCCCATTGAGAGTGTATCCCACTGGTGTGTGTGTGTGTGTGCACAGTGCATGTTCCCATTGAGAGTGTATCCCACTGGTGTGTGTGTGTGCACAGTGCATGTTCCCATTGAGAGTGTATCCCACTGGTGTGTGTGTGTGTGTGCACAGTGCATGTTCCCATTGAGAGTGTATCCCACTGGTGTGTGTGCACAGTGCATGTTCCCATTGAGAGTGTATCCCACTGGTGTGTGCACAGTGCATGTTCCCATTGAGAGTGTATCCCACTGGTGTGTGTGTGTGTGCACAGTGCATGTTTCCATTGAGAGTGTTCCCCACTGGTGTGTGTGTGTGCACAGTGCATGTTCCCATTGAGAGTGTATCCCACTGTGTGTGTGTGTACACAGTGCATGTTTCCATTGAGAGTGTATCCCACTGGTGTGTGTGTGTGTGCACAGTGCATGTCTCCATTGAGAGTGTATCCCACTGGTGTGTGTGCACAGTGCATGTTCCCATTGAGAGTGTATCCCACTGGTGTGTGTGTGTGCACAGTGCATGTTTCCATTGAGAGTGTATCCCACTGGTGTGTGTGCACAGTGCATGTTCCCATTGAGAGTGTATCCCACTGGTGTGTGTGTGTGTGCACAGTGCATGTTTCCATTGAGAGTGTATCCCACTGGTGTGTGTGTGTGCACAGTGCATGTTTCCATTGAGAGTGTATCCCACTGGTGTGTGTGCACAGTGCATGGTCCCATTGAGAGTGTATCCCACTGGTGTGTGTGTGTGCACAGTGCATGTTTCCATTGAGAGTGTATCCCACTGGTGTGTGTGTGTGTGGACAGTGCATGTTCCTATTGAGAGTGTATCCCACTGGTGTGTGCACAGTGCATGGTTCCATTGAGATTGTATCCCACTGGTGTGTGCACAGTGCATGTTTCCATTGAGAGTGTATCCCACTGGTGTGTGTGTGTGTGTGCACAGTGCATGTTTCCATTGAGAGTGTATCCCACTGGTGTGTGTGCACAGTGCATGTTCCCATTGAGAGTGTATCCCACTGGTGTGTGTGTGTGCACAGTGCATGTTTCCATTGAGAGTGTATCCCACTGGTGTGTGTGTGTGTGTGTGCACAGTGCATGTTTCCATTGAGAGTGTATCCCACTGGTGTGTGTGCACAGTGCATGTTCCCATTGAGAGTGTATCCCACTGGTGTGTGTGTGTGCACAGTGCATGTTTCCATTGAGAGTGTATCCCACTGGTGTGTGTGTGTGTGCACAGTGCATATTTCCATTGAGAGTGTACCCCACTGGTGTGTGCACAGTGCATGTTCCCATTGAGAGTATATCCCAGGTGTGTGTGCACAGTGCATGTTCCCATTGAGAGTGTATCCCACTGGTGTGTGTGTGTGCACAGTGCATGTTTCCATTCAGAGTGTGTCCCACTGGTGTGTGCACAGTGCATGTTTCCATTGAGATTGTGTCCCACTGGTGTGTGCACAGTGCATGTTCCCATTGAGAGTGTATCCCACTGGTGTGTGTGTGTGCACAGTGCATGTTTCCATTGAGAGTGTGTCCCACTGGTGTGTGCACAGTGCATGTTTCCATTGAGATTGTGTCCCACTGGTGTGTGCACAGTGCATGTTTACATTGAGAGTGTATCCCACTGGTGTGTGTGTGTGCACAGTGCATGTTTACATTGAGAGTGTATCCCACTGGTGTGTGTGCACAGTGCATGTTCCCATTGAGAGTGTATCCCACTGGTGTGTGTGCACACTGCATGTTCCCATTGAGAGTGTATCCCACTGGTGTGTGCACAGTGCATGTTTCCATTGAGAGTGTATCCCACTGGTGTGTGCACACTGCATGTTCCCATTGAGAGTGTATCCCACTGGTGTGTGTGCACAGTGCATGTTCCCATTGAGAGTGTATCCCACTGGTGTGTGTGCACAGTGCATGTTCCCATTGAGAGTGTACCCCACTGGTGTGTGCACAGTGCATGTTCCCATTGAGATTGTATCCCAGGTGTGTGTGCACAGTGCATGTTCCCATTGAGAGTGTATCCCACTGGTGTGTGTGTGTGCACAGTGCATGTTTCCATTGAGATTGTATCCCACTGGTGTGTGTGTGTGGACAGTGCATGTTCCCATTGAGAGTGTATCCCACTGGTGTGTGCACAGTGCATGTTCCCATTGAGAGCATGTCCCACTGGTGTGTGCACAGTGCATGTTCCCATTGAGAGTGTATCCCACTGGTGTGTGTGCACAGTGCATGTTCCCATTGAGAGTGTATCCCAGGTGTGTGTGCACAGTGCATGTTCCCATTGAGAGTGTATCCCAGGTGTGTGTGCACAGTGCATGTTCCCATTGAGAGTGTGTCCTACTGGTGTGTGCACAGTGCATGTTTCCATTGAGATTGTATCCCACTGGTGTGTGTGTGTGTGTGCACAGTGCATGTTTCCATTGAGAGTGTGTCCCACTGGTGTGTGTGTACACAGTGCATGTTCCCATTGAGAGTGTATCCCACTGGTGTGTGTGTGTGCACAGTGCATGTTTCCATTGAGACTGTATCCCACTGGTGTGTACACAGTGCATGTTCCCATTGAGAGTGTATCCCACTGGTGTGTGTGTGTGCACAGTGCATGTTTCCATTGAGAGTGTATCCCACTGGTGTGTGTGCACAGTGCATGTTTCCATTGAGAGTGTATCCCACTGGTGTGTGTGTGTGGACAGTGCATGTTCCCATTTAGACTGTATCCCACTGGTGTGTGCACAGTGCATGTTTCCATTGAGAGTGTATCCCACTGGTGTGTGCACAGTGCATGTTCCCATTGAGACTGTATCCCACTGGTGTGTGTGCACAGTGCATGTTTCCATTGAGACTGACTGTATCCCACTGGTGTGTGTGCACAGTGCATGTTTCCATTGAGACTGTATCCCACTGGTGTGTGTGCACAGTGCATGTTTCCATTGAGACTGTATCCCACTGGTGTGTGCACAGTGCATGTTCCCATTGAGACTGTATCCCACTGGTGTGTGTGCACAGTGCATGTTTCCATTGAGAGTGTATCCCACTGGTGTGTGCACAGTGCATGTTCCCATTGAGACTGTATCCCACTGGTGTGTGTGCACAGTGCATGTTTCCATTGAGATTGTATCCCACTGGTGTGTGTGCACAGTGCATGTTCCCATTGAGACTGTATCCCACTGGTGTGTGTGCACAGTGCATGTTCCCATTGAGACTGTATCCCACTGGTGTGTGCACAGTGCATGTTCCCATTGAGAGTGTATCCCACTGGTGTGTGTGCACAGTGCATGTTCACATTGAGAGTGTATCCCAGGTGTGTGTGCACAGTGCATGTTCCCATTGAGAGTGTGTCCCACTGGTGTGTGTGCACAGTGCATGTTCCCATTGAGAGTGTATCCCAGGTGTGTGTGCACAGTGCATGTTTCCATTGAGAGTGTATCCCACTGGTGTGTGCACAGTGCATGTTCCCATTGAGAGTGTATCCCACTGGTGTGTGCACAGTGCATGTTCCCATTGAGATTGTATCCCACTGGTGTGTGTGTGTGGACAGTGCATGTTCCTATTGAGAGTGTATCCCAGGTGTGCGTGCACAGTGCATGTTCCCATTGAGAGTGTGTCCCACTGGTGTGTGCACAGTGCATGTTCCCATTGAGAGTGTGTCCCACTGGTGTGTGCACAGTGCATGTTTCCATTGAGATTGTATCCCACTGGTGTGTGTGTTCGCACAGTGCATGTTCCCATTGAGAGTGTATCCCACTGGTGTGTGTGTTCGCACAGTGCATGTTCCCATTGAGAGTGTACCCCACTGGTGTGTGTGCACAGTGCATGTTCCCATTGAGATTGTATCCCACTGGTGTGTGTTGCAGTGGTTCCTGGGCTGAGAAGACCTTCAAGGACTACAACTTCAACGCTCTGGGTCTGATGCCACAGTGTGGCCACCTCCACCCTCTGCTCAAAGTGCGGGCGCAGTACCGCCAGATCTTCCTGGAGATGGGGTAGGGTTCTGCTGGGACCCACTCTTTGACAGTGCTTCCATTTGTCTGTTTCTTTCTTTGGCTAATTTTTGCAGAGCTTCATGTGCTTGTTCTTGATGAATTTTTCAGCCCTGCTTCATGAACTGGGCTTTCATTTGCTTATGTTGGCTCAAGTGATACATTATGTTAGCTTGACAATGTGGGATGTTATACTGGCTGCAACCTTGTGTCGTTAGCTTTGGTTCAACGTCAACGACGGGCCAAAGCAGAGAGACAAAAAATATTTACAGGAACTTCCCAACCCTTCAAACTTGTTTACATTATGTTAGCTGGAATGGTATGTTACAACATCCTCTAAGAGTCTAAGGGAATATGGATAATCAGCCTCTTGGTGGGACTTGTACACATAGCAATATGGAGAGGAAAGTATGCAGGAAGGAACAGACAGAAAAGCACAGAGCAGGCTGTGTGTTCATGTGTCCTTTGTGTGCCGAGATATGCCACTCCTGCATCAGTCACTGCAATCTGAGCAAACTATGACACAAGTCAGCAGTCAGCCAAGAATTATGTATGTGCTTGTAAGTGTAGTGACATTAGGTAGAAGCTTTGGTTCAAAAGTAATGCAGCTAGAGAAATAATACTAAGGCAGCTTTGACAGTACATTGTAGAGATGAAAATAATGTAACTGAAACAGAATTCAAGCTTTTCTTAAATACAAAAAGAAGGATTCATAAATGCTCATCTGAGAACTGAGTATGTTGTTTCAGACCTGTTCAGGGATGGGTGGAGTGGGGTTGGCTGGGGGAACTCTTTGAGAAAAGTCGAATTGCACTGCTCTCTCTTCACAAATGAGACATAAATGGTGATCCATGATGCACTCGTAAAGGTAGACAACCATGTTTATTACTTCCCTTAGATTGCCCTCCAATTGATAGAAAACAAGTTTCTTTCCGTTCCATGACTGCTTTGTTTACATGTATCTGCTGATACTAACCTTCATTCAGCCAACATAAAAACAGGCAAATGCATAACTATCACTGAATACTTATGACTGTAACACTGTCAATACCCTCATTCAGGGGCTGTTCAAGTACTAGAACCAGATTTGAGCAATGTGTATTTTACAAATGATATCAATAGCTCTTACTTGGAATAAATGTATGTGCTTGTGAATAGAGATTTTTTTCAGGAGTATAGTTGCTAATGAGGCATCTTGAAGTAAGATTATGTAAAGCTGGTTGAGGAAAAATAATTGGTGGGTTTGGGCTCTAGAAATCAGTATGAGGTGATTTTATCAAACCAATAGCAGTGTCTTTAGAAGAGACTATCTCAAACAGTTGTCCTCTCATTTTGTGTCATCCTGTGTCACTGGGAAATAAATAAACATAACAAGTCACTTCAGAAACAGGATTTGCATGCTAAATAATCAAAACAACAAAAATTGTTACAGCTTCACAGAGATGCCAACCAACAACTTTGTGGAGAGCAGCTTCTGGAACTTCGATGCCCTGTTCCAGCCTCAGCAGCATCCTGCCAGAGATGCTCACGACACTTTCTTCATCTCAGGTACTGACTATGACTTTTCTTCATGTCTGATACGTAGTAAGGCCAAAAACAAAACAAAAAGTGGTTACGGTAATATGGCCAAAAAAAAGGTCAGTAAGTCAGCTTGAACTTTTTTCTTTCGTTTTCTTTTCAACAGAGACCATATTGACTATAAACCAAAGTTTCTTTCACTGAAAATATAATTTTCATTTTGTTTTTGCCTAATCTCAGTAAATGTCATGTGACACAAAATAAAAGGTATAATGAAGTTCTGAGCTTAAAAACTGCTGTTCATAGTACTTTATTGTATGTATCTATATTAGTTTGAAAGTCGCTAACAATATGCCTTTTTTACTGGTTTTTGGAACTCGTTTTAACATGTGCTTACACATGCAGGTTTATGCACACATGATGCATGCACATGCACACATGTGTGCGAAATGTAGCACTGATCATAAATTGACAAGTGCCTTTGGTTTTGTTGCTCATACTTTTCTCTCTCTCACATTGTTAGCTGCACATGTACTGTTCCAATGTCACCAGACAGCACTGCCATTTCCCGCAGACCCAGCTGATGCCACAGACTTCCCCATGGACTACCTGCAGAAAGTGAAGAAAATGCACTCTGAAGGTGGCTATGGCTCACAGGGGTAAGGAGGGATACTTTTCAGTAGAGTTTTATGTGTGTGTGTGTGTGTGTGTGTGTGTGTGTGTGTGTGTGATTGTGTGTGTGTGTGTGAGAGAGAGAGAGAGAGAGAGAGAGAGAGAGAGAGAGAGAGAGAGAGAGAGAGAGAGAGAGAGAGAGAGAGAGAGAGAGAGAGAATGAATGGTGAATGTTATTGTAGAATTATTGATTTTGTTTATGGTGCTTGAGTAATAGGTGTGTGTGTGTGTGTGCGTGTGTGTGCGTGTGTGTGTGTGTGTGTGTGTGCGTGTGTGCGTGTGTGTGTGTGCGTGTGTGTGTGCGTGCATACGGGCAAGCGGGCGGCTATGCGTGCATCTGTGTATGTGTGTGTGCGTGCACGCGTGTGTGTGTGTGTGTGTGTGTGTGTGTGTGCGTGCATGTTTTGGAAAAACATTTATGGAACATGTGTTCAAAATTGTTGCATGTGTTTGCAATCAAAAGTGTGTGTCATTGCAAGTATTCTAATACATGTTTATGTCACTGAATGAGGAAGTATTTCATACTACATGCATTTTTCATGCTTACAAAAATATGTACACTACTCTTATGAAGCTTCTAGTCATATCTTTTATTTGTTTTCTTCCTTTCCTGATTTTCTGTGGTCTTGAACTGCCTACTCCACACAAAGCAAAAGTGCTTGCTTCGAACTGCCTACTCCACACAAAGCAAAAGTGCTTGCTTCGAACTGCCTACTCCACACAAAGCAAAAGTGCTTGCTTCGAACTGCCTACTCCACACAAAGCAAAAGTGCTTGCCTACTCCACACAAAGCAAAAGTGCTTGCATCTTGTTGCAGGTACAAGTACGACTGGAAGATAGAGGAGGCCAGGAAAAACATTCTGAGAACACACACCACTGCAGTCAGTGCCCGCATGCTGTACAAGCTGGCGCAGCAGGTAAATAGGACTAAGTACACACACGCGCACGTGCGCACACACACACACACACACACACACACACACGCGCACGTGCACACACACACACACACACACACACACACACACACACACACACACACACACACACACACACACACACACACACACAAACACACAGTTGTGTTTACAGTAACTCAACCAACCCTTTTTTTTTCATTTGCCAACCCAACCAACCCAAAACTCTGTGTGTGTGTGTGTGTGTGTGTGTGTGTGTGTGTGTGTGTGTGTGTGTGTGTGTAGAAGAAAGAAGGGAAGAAAGAAATTAAAGGTAAATAACAAAATGTGTGCCGTACCATCATCTCTATGAGCACTATTAAAGTCTTGTTTTTTTCCCCAACTATTTTCAGCACCAGATGAATCTTCTGTATACATGACATTTCTTCAAACACACACAAACACACAGACAAACATGCACAGTCTCAATCTGGTTTCCTAAAAATGTATAAATAAATAGAATAAGATAAAAGTCAGGGCCCCTATTTATTTCCTTTTTGACTCACATGCAAAACAAAAGTGAGTCTATGTACTCACCCGTGTCGTCCGTCCGTCCGTCCGTCCGGGCGTAAAAAACTTAAACGTTGGATTTTTCTCGGAGACTATTAAGTCTATCAACACCCAATTTGGCATGATGGTGTATGATGACAAGGCCTCAAAAAACATACATAGTGACTTGACCTTGCTTCAAGGTCAAGGTTGCAGGAGCCATAAATGTCTAAAAAAACAGCCATTTTTCACATTTTCTCAATTTTCTCTGAAGTTTTTGAGATTGGATACCTCACCTATACATGGTATATAGGGCAAAGTAAGCCCTATTTTTTTATACCAGTTTGGTTGACCTTGCTTCAAGGTCAAGGTCACAGGAGCTCTTCAAAGTTGGATTGTATACATATTTTGAAGTGACCTTGACCCTGAACTATGAAAGATAACTGTTTCAAACTTAATGTGGGGCACATGTTATACTTTCATCATGAGACACATTTGGTCACATATCATCAAGGTCAAGGTCACTTTGACCCTAATGAAATGTGACCAAAATGGGGTAGTGAACCACTAAAAGTGACCATATCTCATGGTAGAAAGTGCCAATAAGCACCATTGTGCTTCCTATGTCTTGAATTAACAGCTTTGTGTTGCATGACCTTGGATGACCTTGACCTTGGGTCAAGGCCACATGTATTTTGGTAGGAAAAATGTGTAAAGCATTCCTTAGTTTAGTGTATGATGTCATTGCTAGGTGTAGTTGATTGGCCTTGACCTTGAAGGTCACCTGAAGGTCAAGGTCATGTAAAGGTCAAGGTCAAGCATGTGAGTCGTATGGGCTTTGCCCTTCTTGTTTTCCCATGTTACTGCAAAAACTTTTTTTAAAATAGATCTAGAAACATCTGACTGTTGGCAACCTTGGTATGTAGAAACATCATCAAAAGGTTTCCTTTTGAAAGTCACTTTTATTTTAAAGACATTGACAGAATGGAAACAAAAGGGCAGCAAATGGGTTGCACCCAAAAAAGACTAGTAGAAAATTTGTGTTGTCATTTCTTTTCTTTGTCTTTGAATTGCTAACAACTTTTAAACAAAAACCATTTGGTGCTGTTTCTAGGACTGAAAATCTTGGGTGTCGTGGTGACTTTGCCTCCACATGCTTGTTACTGCTCAATGTGCAGGCTCACATCTGATGATATTGCTTTGGGTGTTAATGTTGCCATGAAATCAATGTGCTGATAAAAACTTTGTGAAGTGTTTTAGCAAAGTGCATTGATGCATGTGGCTGCAGCACCAGATGTTTCAGTAGTGATCTTAAAGGCCTACGCACACGAGGCAACCAAAGTATTTTGCCACGTTGCTTGCGGCCAGTTGCTTGCCATGTGGCAGGCAATGCTGGAGGCTGAGCTCGCACACGCTTCCACTGTGACCTTTCACCTCTCGCCACGTTGCGAACACGCAATGATAACAGTCGACCCGCGGACACATGGTTCTGCGTGTGACCTGCATTTCGAATTTTAAAATGTTGGAGCTTTCATGACCTATTGATGCATTCAACATACAGCTTTGATAAATTAATGCTTTCATGGCTTACATTTTCTTTGGATGGGGTTTCTAGTGTCCCCAAATTCAGCGTTTTCTGTGCGAAGCGAAGACATGTCTGCGATTAAATGTGCAATAGTCGCGAGAACGAGGCTCTAAAGTCGCCCGGTGATTGGTGGATTCACAGAGAGTGGCTGGAGTGGCACGCCACTGCCCCCAAAACTAGAACAGGTTTAAACACGAGCAACTCAGTTGCTGGTGGCGTGGAAAGTTGCTTGGAATGCCAGTTGCTTTCAACCGACATCGCACACGAAACAATGTATGGTGAGCAATCGAGTTGCCCGAGTGGAGTTGCCTCATGTGCGAAGGCCTTTACAGACCTTCTGTATTTTTGGTATGACATAAAAGTGCAGAGCATGAGCTATTCACATTTTCCACGACAAATAAACATAGAAGCTGGATCTGGATGCGATAAAACACCAGAGACCAGAGCCCCCCTGCTCACCAGTAGCGGAAGCAGACAACCCCCACCCCACTGTGCACGCAAGTCGTGCAAGTTCAGTGCAGCAGATGGGCACCTGGAACTTTAACCAGGTGTGGCCCTCCCCCCCGATCCCCCTGTGGGTTTGGGGTAAGAATTGACCCACCGCGTCTCCCTACGCGATTCATAAGAGGCGAATGACTGGGGACACCGTGACTTGAATTGCGTTTACTCAAAAATGCTGTAGTGATTTTTGTGCTTAGTGGCCTTGCATAGCCTTCAAAGGCTGATAGGCAGTAAAATACCATCCATCCATCCATCCATCCATCCCTCCCCCCGAGAGTGTCAGGAAGTTTAAAGGGCCGAAACACTTGTCGACTGGGGCTCTTCCTCTGAAGACCGTCTGCTGCCTTGCTCCGTCGGGAGTTTCTTGCTACTAGTGGAATGATGATGATGATGATGATGATGATGATGATGATGATGATGATGATGATGATGATGATGATGATGATGATGATGATGATGAACATGGCAACAAACAGAACTCCAGCCATAAGTTACTCCTCAGTCATACATTTTGTTTAGTGTAAATGTGTGCAGGCACTGAAAATGATGATGTCAGATCCTTCATTTAAAAGAAATAGCCATGAAAATGAATGAATTGATTGTTCTTCGAAATGCTCTTTAACACAGCACAGATTGACTGCAGTCAGTAACTTTCCACTGTTGTGCCAACAATTTCAGTTCAACCAATGGCTTAATTTGTGGTGCAATGTCACATTAATTGCACTCTTTCCACAGTTTTGTGGCACACATCTACTTTCCTATTGTAAGATGACATAGTTTTGTGGTGCAAGATGAATGCAATTTGCATTGTGAGCGTGGTGGACAAAAATTCCTTCTCCACCTGCAATAAAGTTCATGTACATCATAGTTTACTTCTAACAAATGTGGTTGACACATTGATATTCAACATATTTCTCAACATGTCAATTTTCTGTTGGTTGAAAGCTATTGGATAGCATGTCTTACATCTCAAATGTGAAACTGGGATAAACCATAATGAGATCCTGTTTTCTTATGGGGGGCCTCAAAACTAGAGGAGCCTTATCTGCAGTAAGAGTTCTCTCCCTTGGAATGACCAAGGCAATCTCATCTTGCAGCCAACCTTCACGCCAGTCAAGTACTTCTCCATAGACCGCGTGTTCCGCAATGAGAACCTGGATGCCACACACCTGGCCGAGTTCCACCAGATTGAGGGAGTGGTGGCTGACCGCGGACTCACACTGGGCAACTTGATGGGCGTAATCTACGAGTTCTTCCGCAAGCTGGGTAGGTACATGCATGTCCGCTGGGGCAGCTGCACACTATATTCAAATTCATGTGACTGTTTTTCTCTGTAAATGTAACAAACTTTTATGGACCTGTATTCAAAGTTTAGGAATCTGAAGAAATTGTATCTCTATCTTTGTCTCTGTCTCACAATCTGTGAGTGCATGTGTGTGTGTGTGTGTCTGTCTGACTGTCTGTCTGTCTGTCTCTCTCTCTCTGCCTCTCTCTCTCTCTGCCTCTCTCTCTCTCTCTCTCTCTCTCTCTCTCTCTCTCTCTCTCTCTCTCTCTCTCTCTCTCTCTCTCTCTCTCTCTCTCTCTCTCTCTCTCTCTCTCTCTCTCTCTCTCTCTCTCTCTCTCTCTCTCACCCAATTTGTAATTATGATCTGATGCTTTTATTGAATGCTCCTATGTTTGCAGGGATCACCAAGATTCGCTTCAAGCCTGCCTACAACCCCTACACAGAGCCCAGCATGGAAATCTTCAGCTACCACGAAGGCAAGTGTTCCAGTTTTAATTATTGAAGAAGCCTATATGATATGCTCTTAGTTAACCAATGGAAGTTTCATGGTATATGCTGTAATTTATCAGTCCTTTTTCATTTGCTCATCCTTGAAAAAAAATTCTAATTATCTGTGCTCGGTATGCATATCTGAAAAGAGTGGAATTTGAACTCGTTACCAAAAGATTCAACATAGAACATTTTACAAAGCCTTTCTGGAATTCTTTAGAAATCTGTTAATCAAAATCTACTCTGATAGTCTCCTTTCTGGTTAAGAGTGAAATGCTGTGGTTGTAATTGTATCGGCATGATACCTGTCACGGAGTATGTCAACTCGGTCCTTAACCCGTGTGCAGGTCTGAAGAAGTGGGTGGAGGTGGGCAACTCTGGGGTGTTCAGGCCTGAGATGTTGCTCCCCATGGGACTGCCACCAGATGTCTCTGTCATTGCCTGGGGGCTCTCTCTGGAAAGGTCAGTCTACTCTGCTTGCCATGGCTCAGTAGCGATAGTTGTAGTGCCATCACTTGGGTTTGCCTTGACTCAGAGGATCAAGTCCACAGAGTTCTTGGTTTAGTCATTGCTAAAATTGTTACAGGTTTGGGCACACATATATACATGCATGTACATTCATATGCATGCACACACTCAACACTCAGATACTTGTGCATGCATATACATGTATACACACACCATACCACACAGCGCACACACACACACAAACACAAGTGCACATGCACACACACACACAGGCACACACACTTGCAAACACAAGTGCACATGTACATACACACACACACACACACACACACACACATTTTTCAGAACTTTTTAAGAGATGATATTTCAATGAATAGTCAAATAATTGGTAGTTGTAAAAAGGTATGTGCATGTCTATGTGTCACAACTTTACTTTTCATTGTATTCAGTAGGAATTGTCTTAAAGTTGCGCGTGTAACTTTTCCTCCCTCTCTCTTTGAAGCATGCATATTTTAACTTCTGTATTAATACAAATAGCTACATGTTGAATTTTCTTTCTTATTTCCAGACCCACCATGATCAAGTATGGGCTCAACAACATCCGTGATTTGATTGGACCCAAGGTGGACCTACAGATGGTGTATGACAACCCTGTCTGCAGGCTTGAGAAGTAGAGATGACAACACTGAAAGTGCGCCAGAGGCGTACTCAGGCATGGGTGCTCGCTGGAAAAACTTGCTGAGCTGCAGCTCTGCCCTGTCCAAGAGGGGAGAGGAGAGAGAGTGAAGGGTTCCTGCAGGGTCTTGCTTTGTCCAGATTGCCTCAGCTCACAAGTCTGCCAGATGCTCCTCTCAAAGAGGAGAAACTGAAGTCACCTTTGGACCAATTCCTCTTCTGCATTATCCTACTTAAGCATCCCATATTGTCTTTGTCCTGGATTGTTTGAGTGAATCATCCAGACAGCCAGGTCAAATAACTAGGGAAATGCTGACTTGACTTGCTCTTACTCAAATTAGTTCCAGTAATTTAAATAAACCCAGATTTTTCCCGTCCCAGGGATAGAGCCACAGCACTGTGCCTCACACATCGTCCAACCCCAAAGCATGCTCGCCTACTTCCACCTGTCAAAAGACATGGTTTCAACAAGCAAGTAGAGGCTGAGGGGCTGACCGTGTAATCATGCAAAAGGGGAGAGCACTGGGGGGTGGGCTGGCAGGAACTTGTTTATAATATAGTTCCAGTAATGTGTGGTCAAAGGCCTTACAAAGCCTACAAAGGCTGATAGGCCATAAAACGTCATTTGTTCATTCATTCCTAACTGCCAGATAAAATGGAATCTCCTGACATTCTTAGCTGTTGTCCCAGTGGGAGGGTTTTTCAACACGTTTTGTTGTGGGCATGGCTTTTTTGTTGTGTATCTTTTTCAGGGGATAGGGTGGATGCGGTGGTTGTTTTCTTTTCTTTTCTTTGTTAATGATGCGAAGCTTGAGGATAACTGGTGCTTTGCCAGTTTGAGTCTCTTAGATAACAATAGTTGCGTCGGACCGACTTGGAGAATGCTACTGGAGTATGTCTTGGCAACGTTTGTACCCTTAAATGTATTTTATTTGGTAGGCGAATTTGTTTTCTGCTTGTTGTGGTAGCTTCTAGAATAGAAAAATCATAATTTGCATTCATTTACGTGTTTCTTTAACATTAATGAAGACTACTTTCAAAATCTAGGACAGCAGTTAATCAGAGTGTTACAGAATGCAGTCTGTACTATGTTATGTATGGATAACCAGTGCTCATCATAGTAGCAGTTTGAACAGTTTGAATTTGTAGAAATCTTTTTACTGCTGCATATTTCTCTTTCCTCCCCCCCCCCCCCCCCCCCCCCTCTTTTTTTTTCTTTTTTGACTCACATGCGAAGCAAAAGTGAGTCTATGTACTGAGCCGTGTCGTCCGTCCGGGCGTCCGTCCGGGCGTCCGTCCGGGCGTCCGTAAAAAACTTAAACGTTGGATTTTTCTCGGAGACTATTAAGTCTATCAACACCAAATGTGGCATGATGGTGTATGATAACAAGGCCTCAAAAAACATACATAGTGACTTGACCTTGCTTCAAGGTCAAGGTCACAGGAGCCATAAATGTGGTCTCAAAAACAGTCATTTTTCACATTTTCCCAATTTTCTCCCACGTTATTGAGAATGGCGACCTTAGCTACAAGTGGTATATAGGTCAAAGCAAGCCCTATCTTTTGATACCAGTTTGGTTGACCTTGCTTCAAGGTCAAGGTCACAGGAGCTCTTCAAAGTTGGATTGTATACATATTTTGAAGTGACCTTGACCCTGAACTATGGAAGATAACTGTTTCAAACTTAATAATTATGTGGGGCACATGTTATACTTTCATCATGAGACACATTTGGTCACATATCATCAAGGTCAAGGTCACTTTGACCCTTATGAAATGTGACCAAAATGGGGTAGTGAACCACTAAAAGTGACTATATCTCATGGTAGAAAGTGCCAATAAGCACCATTGTGCTTCCTATGTCTTGAATTAAGAGCTTTGTGTTGCATGACCTTGGATGACCTTGACCTTGGGTCAAGGCCACATGTATTTTGGTAGGAAAAATGTGTAAAGCATTCCTTAGTGTATGATGTCATTGCTAGGTTTAGTTGTTTGACCTTGACCTTGAAGGTCACCTGAAGGTCAAGGTCATATAAAGGTCAAGGTCAAGCATGTGAGTCGTATGGGCTTTGCCCTTCTTGTTCTTTTTTTCTCCTTTTTTTTTCTTTTCTGTTTTGGCTTTTTTTCCTAGATCAGACTGCAAGAGTGAATAGTTAGTAGGACTATTTGTCAGTGACATTTGAGCTTGT
Source organism: Theodoxus fluviatilis (assembly GCA_034096865.1). Lineage (NCBI taxonomy): Eukaryota > Metazoa > Mollusca > Gastropoda > Cycloneritida > Neritidae > Theodoxus > Theodoxus fluviatilis. Next base: position 27,841 of record JAWQFJ010000778.1, on the reverse strand, counting down.
CATATTTTCAGCTTCGCTTGTCAGCCTTTCTGTCTGGATAATGTAAGAGTGGCAAGAGCATTTTGCATGCATGATGATTAATATGTTGTGCACTGATCCCTTTAGGGGAAATCATTTTTCTGTAGTTGTTTGTATACCATTATTAGGAGTCACTACATGACCTTGATGTTCAAATGACGGAAATGAGAGAAAAATGCAAACATGGATGTGAAACATCATCAAATTATTTATATTGTGTGGTCTTAAAAAATATATATTTAATTGAAGTGCAATGCTTGTTTAGTGCTCTCCTGTACTAGGGCTGCATTATGATGATAGAATGAATCAGTCTTAGTATACAGATTGGGCTGTCATGATGCCTTCCACATCAGCTATAATGCTGGAGTGCTGTTGAATCTAATCGAGCCTGAGTGTTAAGTGCAGTGCTTTTTTTTTACCTTCTACCCCTTCCCCATTCTCTGACCCTAATGTTGCAGAATCAGAATACAGGTAAGCCCTAGAATACTTTGGAAAGCAACTCTTCAACAGCAGTTGGATTGACTAAAAACTCCTTAAGGGTGTCTGATTTTTCATGGCGTTTTTGTCATAGGAATGCCTGCTTCATGATCTCCCAAACTTTAACCCAAGGGCATATGTGTCCCTAAACAGGCAATACCTCTGGTGTTGGGATTTTTCAGTCAATGAATGAAAACAGAATCAGGGCAGTGTGTGGTGAAGAAAGTGGACTTTTCTGGTCTGTGATGATATACTTGCCTCCTGGATCCTTTTCAGTGCTATATGGATGAGTAGGCACGGTGCCTGAGGAAGGAGATTACCAATATGAAGCCATTACCATTCTGGGGATAAACACGGAGACTTTCAGACACTCGTATAGGGGCTGAATCTATGGCTTTCACATATTGTTAGAGTGCTCGAAGTCTCACTAGTTAACTACTTGCAGATCTGGCAATAAAATAGTTTGCGTGTTTGCTGAAATAAAATGGGAAATGTGTGCTCGTTTATTAGCATTCAAAAAACTTTTTTTCCCCATCAAACTTCAGTGCGTTACCAGGTGAAAATGTTAGTTCCTCTGGATATTGTACATGAAATGTTGTCATGATAACATGTGGCAGAAATTAATTTTTATTTCAATGCATTGGGGGGGGGGGGGGGGGGGGGGGGGGGGGGGGGAATTACCAAATGGTGGAATATCCTTATGAAAAATGACAGTTCATTGGTAAGCTCTTAAATATGGCAATTGATTTTAAGGCTGTCACAAATTGCAAGTGTTCTCTAGGTGTAGATTCGAGTCAGACAGGGTAATGCTGTAGCTTTCAGCTTATCAGTTAATCAGAGATGCCTTACAATGGCAATCAGAATGACTGTGCTTCACCCATCTGCAACAATAATTATCTGCTTGAAATTCCTGTTGTGTCTTCTTTGCAACCTGCTGACATTAAACAGGGCCGAAAAAAAGTTGCACCCCACTTTTCTGTGTGATAACTTTAATGCCGTATCTATATTCTGTATTTTGTGTGTGTGAAACGTCAATGAGACATATTGCAATCAATGATGTGTCAAATCCCAAATAGAAGGGGGTGGTTGCTCTTTCCATAGGATAATCTTATTAACTGCTCTGTGTGTGTGTGTGTGTGTGTGTGTGTGTGTGCTTGATCATAGGTAAGGGGAAGAAATACGTAAATGAAGTATAGTGTTTGCTGAAATGCATGCATACATAATGCAGCTGCTTGCTGCAATATGCCATACCTATCTTACTCAGGTTTGCCTGTCGGAATACTATGGAAGCAGACAATACTTTTGCTGGCTTCCTCAATGGCATTTCCGATGTGGGCTTCTACAAAACTGCTATCTAAGCCTTTCTGTTTTATGACGGTTGTAAAGCAGAGAAAACAGCAGTGTGTTCAATGATGCATACATGTTGCTGATGAATACTGTAAAACATATCATGTTTTCTTGCAATCTGAGATCAAACTTTTGTCGGCATGAATAAATCTTATGGGAAAAATAACTTTTATGCTGGGCGAATTGCAACATCCAATTTGACCGAAACAACAGTTTACAGTGTCCACAATTAAAAGTGACAACGGTCAGTTTTTGTCATGATGAAGTTAATATATTTTCAAGCTAGAATGATCCTACATGTATACTTGTATGGCAGTGCAATGTCCGGGAGCGGCTATATCAACACATTCAAGAGGTGCAGAAATTAACGGGAAAGTTCAGCTCATAAACACTTGCTGGTTATGACAGACAATTTTAAATAACTGTTTTTCTAATCAAACGTGTCTTAGCCCAGAGTTTAACGGCCTCCCAGAGTACACGAGACAGTCCAGAAGTTTGAGCAGGCACATCTCTAGGGCTGCAAGAGTGACAGAGCATACCCCAGGCATTTTAATCTGCTGGTTTTTGACACGATAAAGGCCGTCGTACACGAGGCGATTTTACCCTGGCAATCTCGCAAGTGTCATTGTGGCAGCCAATCACGGCTGGCAGTAGTGGAGCAAGAGCATCACTAGCGCTCTGTCATTGGGACATATTTTTGTCAGTCCTTGTGTAGCGTGTGGAATTGCCTCGTGTGCGAAGGCCTTTGTCAGTCCGTGTGTAGCGTGTGGAATTGCCTCGTGTGCGAAGGCCTTTGTCAGTCCGTGTGTAGCGTGTGGAATTGCCTCGTGTGCGAAGGCCTTTGTCAGTCCGTGTGTAGCGTGTGGAATTGCCTCGTGTGCGAAGGCCTTTGTCAGTCCGTGTGTAGCGTGTGGAATTGCCTTGTGTGCGAAGGCCTTTGTCAGTCCATGTGTAGCGTGTGGAATCGCCTCGTGTGCGAAGGCCTTTGTCAGTCCGTGTGTAGCGTGTGGAATCGCCTTGTGTGCGAAGGCCTTTGTCAGTCCGTGTGAAGCGTGTGGAATCGCCTCGTGTGCGAAGGCCTTTGTCAGTCCGTGTGTAGCGTGTGGAATCGCCTCGTGTGCGAAGGCCTTTGTCAGTCCGTGTGTAGCGTGTGGAATTGCCTCATGTGCGAAGGCCTTTGTCAGTCCGTGTGTAGCGTGTGGAATTGCCTCGTGTGCGAAGGCCTTTGTCAGTCAGTGTGTAGCGTGTGGAATTGCCTCGTGTGCGAAGGCCTTTGTCAGTCCGTGTGTAGCGTGTGGAATTGGCTCGTGTGCGAAGGCCTTTGTCAGTCCGTGTGTAGCGTGTGGAATCGCCTCATGTGCGAAGGCCTTTGTCAGTCCGTGTGTAGCGTGTGGAATTGCCTCGTGTGCGAAGGCCTTTGTCAGTCCATGTGTAGCGTGTGGAATCGCCTAGTGTGCGAAGGCCTTTGTCAGTCCGTGTGTAGCGTGTGGAATCGCCTCGTGTGCGAAGGCCTTAAAAGTGTACCGGGCTTCCTTGGATTTGTTAACTGTCTTCACTTTATGTTGCCACCCGGCCGCTGAATTGTGGCGCTGCAGTTAATCTCACAGCAGCTCTTGCCTCAAAGGGCTTGGCCATTTTGTGTCACAGAGACTACCAAGATGAGGCTTGTTCAGGAGTACTCAGCGCTGCATGAGCGCTTCATGTTGGCAATTGAGCGCTCTTTGCCACTCCTGAACGCCTAAGATGTAGTGCAGCGCTTCACTTGTTAAAGGGGAGGTAAATCTTCTGCACCCCATGTTGTGTTGATAGACGCGAAGAAAGTATTTTCTTTGCCACAGACATCGTTTATGCACGTTTACATGTATTCTGCATGAATAAAATCCACTACTGTGTCATCCTTACTTGCCATTACTTGCACATACAGAGCGCTTGGGGCAAATAAAGCCCGTTCCAGTCCCAAAATGATGTTTCTGAGGGTTATTTTACGCGTCGACGGCCAGTGCGGGATCGAAGACGCCATTTTGAATCTGCTGCAAAATCATTCTGCATCATCTCGGATCGGTGATGCAGAGCGCTGCTCAGCGCTGAGTGAAGCACGCCCCAAATTGGCCGTTCAGGAGTGAATCACATGCAGCGCTGAGCAGCACTCTGAATCGCTGCGCCTCCTGAACAAGGCTATGGTAGTCATGGTTGTCTCTGTGACAGAATGAAACTAGGCAACATTGATATGTTTAAAAAAACTTAATCTACAACCTACTTCTTACAAAATTAATTATGTTTCTAGATTACATTCAAATGATATCAGAGGGGCTGTGTGGCGGAGTTGTTAAGAGTGTTTGACTGGCAGTCGCTTGCGGCTGACGGGTGCGGTGTTCGAAACTGCAGCCTTGGGCAAGGTGCTTAACCCACATTGCCTCTCCTACCTAGGAGTAAAGCCGGTTGCTGGGCGCTGCACAGTGGCGACCGCAGGTGAAATTCCCCCAAAGAATGTCATTTTTGAAAAGGTCACAATAAAAGATTATTATTATTATTATTATTATTATTATTATTATTATAGAAGGTAGCCTCGTTAAAACGAAGATTGTACAGAAAAAACTTGACCGACCAGCCAAAGCTTTTACTCTCTCTAGGACCCAAATAGATTTGTCACTCCCATATCACATTAGTTAAATTTATCTTGTGATTTCATTAGGAGTTCATTAAACAAAAATGAGTGGGTCGCGTCGAACTCGTATGTAGTCTTGATAGTTAATGGAGACAACGACGCCGATGTTGGACCAGCAGAAGAGGAGAAAGGAGAAGAGTATTGCAGGCAGGCAGGCGGTTAGCCCTCCTGTCCAGTCGTCAAGAGCTGCAGACACTTCTCTGGGTTGTCGCTGACGGTCTTGGGAGTCCCCATATTTCAGGGCACTTCAGGCCTACTTGCACAACTTCAGGGCACGTCAGGCCTACTTGCACAACTTCAGGGCACTTCAGGCCTACTTGCACAACTTCAGGGCACTTCAGGCCTACTTGCACAACTTCAGGGCACTTCAGGCCTACTTGCACAACTTCATGGCACTTTAGGCCTACTTGCACAACTTCATGGCACTTCAGGCCTACTTGCACAACTTCATGGCGCGTTGGAAATGCTTCGGCGACAACTGTGCACCCCGGGGGTTGGGTATGGCTTTCCAACACCTCACCAAAGGTCACCCGTCCACTCAGCCAGTGGCAAGTCCCCTCGCCGGCGACACCATCTCACACGATCACCCAGAGGGAACTCGATCCAGTTCCCCATGGATACGAGGACAGACATTCTTTCCATATTCCTCCAAACTATCCCAGTCTTGGACTAACTCTCCAACAAAGACACTATTTAGATAGATAGTTAAGACACTATCTACATGTAGTTGGATAGATAGTGTCTTTGCTCTCCCATGATTGAAGATTTTTATGATGTCACCAGTGAAGCAAGTTACATAATAGATATAACTATTATAAGTTCAATTGCATCTCCCTCCAATCAAGAAAGTCCAGATTTTATCATCCATCTAAAATCGGGTCACAGAGCAGGGTGATGACACCAACTCTGGCAGACTGCCAGGCTTCACAATAGGATTACTGTGTTCAAGTAGAGAGCACCAACTCTGGCAGACTGCCAGGCTTCACAATAGGATTACTGTGTTCAAGTAGAGAGCACCAACTCTGGCAGACTGCCAGGCTTCACAATAGGATTACTGTGTTCAACTAGAGAACACTCTGAGAAAACAACCCTCCGCCAAGAAAGCCACCATTTTTCCTCCATGGCCTGTACAATTACAGTAATTCAGGCAATATTTCCTGCTAGCCAGGCCTGGCACTACAAAGTTCAGTCCATTTTAGTGGCTGCTGGTGGTCTCTGACTACGGAACGCATGCGCCGACGTCATCAACAGTTTGACATCATCAGCTTCATGATGGGCAATGAAATCCATTACTTTGGTTGCAATTCCAAAACAAGATAACAGATAACCTCCTAAATTTAATGCATCGTTTCTTGGGTCAAAACCTGACCTTTCGCAAAATTTCAAGAGGACAGTTTCGAACTTTTTGAGTTATTTTGCCGAATAACTAAGGGCGCGTTTGTTTGGCCCAAAATCTCGAGAGAATCGCGAGGGCTAGGCGTTGCCTACGTTCCTCGCTCATAAGGACGTACTCGCCGTGAAGGCGGGAGTCCGAGGGAGGTCCGGAGTTCCCTCGATCCTTCCCGCTAGGGTTAGGGTTCAGGTGTATGGTTAGGATTAGAGTTGGTTTGGGGTTAGGGTAGGTGATAGCGCCTGGCTCTCGTCTGCAGAAGCTTTTCCCGAGGTGAGTAATTTAACAGGAACGCTACAGACTAGCGGTTGCGAGTTCTCGGTCGCGTAAGTTATCTCCCTGGCTGACACAGTTGCAGACGATCACGTCTAACTCTAACTGCAATTATCCATTAATTGCAACTTTCAGCAAATTTGTTTCAACGATACAGAAAGACAAAACAGCCTGGCATGCGACTTAACCTACGACCTTGTTTCACTTTGGGAACATTCTTACAGAAGGTTTTCGCTCTAGTGAATATGTTTACCTATAACAATGTAAGGCAAATATCGGTGACAAGATTAATGACGAGGAGAGATAAATACGAAGAAAATCTTACATTTACGGGTAACAAAACCAGACAAGAGCGATCAAGAACGATCAGCAGGAGACGGTTCAGGGCGCTTTGATGTGCTTTGAAGAACGCCTGAAAGGAGAGGGAACGTGCGTGTGTCTAAACTCCTTAGTTCGACTTCCAGCGTTTCTACAGCTAAGATCCAATTGGAAGAGTCCAGGATTCACGATCGGGACAGTAGCCTGGCGGGGAAGCCGGGTGGAAGTAAGCTTTCACAGAGGACCAACCGTCAGCCCGCCGTTTCTTGCAACGGCCCTCTGGCCGCGTTAACACGGCGATCCTCCTCTGGCTGGTAAAAAACTCAGCAGCAAATTGCGTGGTAGGGAAAACCTAGTTTGGGCTTTATTCCCTTTCACGGTTTGTTTTTTCCACCCTGCCCTGCGGCTTCTGCCGTGAATTGGCCACGCTTTTCCAGCAAAATCAATGACACAACGAGCACCTCAGTGGCACCTTAGCGATTGGCTGGATGAAGTGGGTTCGTTACATTATCCTCCCCCAGGGATTCCTTCTTTTCGATCAACACGCGAAGCCGTTAATGCGTTCCATTCATCTTTTTGGGGTCAACCGGGACCGAGCCACTGAGCTTTGCAGGCGTAGAAGAGAGGCTAAACAAATTATTTCTGAGGTTTGCCAGAGAGCAGTAATTTTATGAGTGTGAGATTTGCCGCAACTGTTCAGAGAATCGCTGAAGCAATGGTGATTCAGATCAAACGCAATATGATCAGGGTGGAACATTTTCTGACAATACATGAACTTTCACGACGAAGGCAAAGATCAAAATTCTAAATTACTGATTTTTAGCCATACAGCTGCGATGATAAACTATTCCGTAAACTTTTCCTCCTGCAAAACACTAACATTTTGTGAAAGTGGTCACCCGAAATATTACATTCTCTTTATATTAAAAAAGGCCGATGAACTTTTTTTTTAATGTGTGTGCGTGTGTGTGTGTGTGTGTGTGTGTGTCTCTTTCTCTCTCTCTCTCTCTCTCTCTCTCTCTCTCTCTCTCTCTCTCTCTCTCTCTCTCTCTCTCTCGATCACGCGAACTTAAGCACTATGCAAAAGAAGCACGAGCCTGAAAACGTCCTATCAGCTATCACAACGTAATAAAAAGAGACGAAAAGCTAAAAGTTTGTGTTTTTATTAACGTTGGCACTAGATCTTTGCTCGCCCTAATCGGTTCATACTCTCGCATTTCCAGGAGAGGGGTTGGGGGTGGGTGGGTGGGTGAAAGCAATAGTATTGTGGAAATCACACAAAGAGCGTTAAATAGTATCACATCCAATATGAGCAATTTTGGGGTACAAACTGTGGTTGGTGGCAAGCAGGTCGATACCCTCCAGCACCCTCTGTGGCTGATTGGGGTCGCCCCAGGCTGAACTACTGGAGCAGGCCTCCACCGCCCAGCAGCCATGGGTGCCAACTGATGAAGTTGTGCGGCGCCAGCCCAGTGTACCTCCACCCAGCCCAGTGTACCTCCACCCAGCCCAGTGTACCTCCACCCAGCCCAGTGTACCTCCACCCAGCCCAGTGTACCTCCACCCAGCCCAGTGTACCTCCACCCAGCCCAGTGTACCTCCACCCAGCCCAGTGTACCTCCACCCAGCCCAGTGTACCTCCACCCAGCCCAGTGTACCTCCACCCAGCCCAGTGTACCTCCACCCAGCCCAGTGTACCTCCACCCAGCCCAGTGTACCTCCACCCAGCCCAGTGTACCTCCACCCAGCCCAGTGTACCTCCACCCAGCCCAGTGTAACTCCACGGCCTGCACTCCTGCCTCGCTGCGGTCGCCTTTCCTCCTGCTCCCATCCATTGCTTCCCAAGGCGGACAACGTCTTTCATTTGAATTCCTTGATTTCCTTTTAGCCTGGGAAAGGTTGATCTCCTCGGCTAATTTGACAGTATCACGCACGACTCAGAAAGATTACATATATAAATCCTATACCAACCTAATAGAAGAGGACTGATGTCTTTTTTTAAAATAAAAAATCTGTTCTTAGTGGGAAAATACGACTCGCACTCGTGCACGCACAAACACTCATACACATACATGTGGGCTCACACACACACACACACACACACACACACACACACACACACACACGAAGGCTAGCATGCACGCATAAGTACGTACTCACACGCGCGCTCGCACGTGCGCACACACACACACACACCACACACGCACACACACTACACAACACACACACACGCACGTGCGCGCGCGCATACACACGCACACACACTACATACACACACATATACACCCATACACACAGGTGCACACACATGCACACACACACACACACACACACACACACACACACACACACACACACACAAACACACACACTACATACACACACTACATACACCCACCCCCACACCCACACCCACAAACACACACACTACACACACACACACACACACACACACACACACACACACACACACACACACACACACACACACACACAAGGTCTTCAAAGTGTAACAGTCTGCTGATATAGGCGATGCCTTTCTTCGTCTCAAGTGTTCATCGATTTATCCCACAACACGCGATCCCCCTGTGGGTTCAGATTAAGAATTGACCCACCACGCCTCCCTACGCGATTCGTAAGGGCAAATAACTAGGGACACCGTGACTTGATTTGCGTTTACTCTATACTGCTCTAGTGATTTTCGTGCTTAGTGGCCATACATAGCCTTCAAAGGCTGATAGGCCGTAAAACACCATCCACCCCTCCTTCCCACAACACGCCACACAGCTCTGCAGTAATCCCTCCTTCCCACACCACGCCACACAGCTCTGCAGTAATCCCTCCTTCCCACACCACGCCACACAGCTCTGCAGTAATCCCTCCTTCCCACACCACGCCACACAGCGCTGCAGTAATCCCTCCTTCCCACACCACGCCACACAGCGCTGCAGCAACCCCTCCTTCCCACAACACGCCACACAGCGCTGCAGTAATCCCTCCTTCCCACAACACGCCACACAGCGCTGCAGTAATCCCTCCTTCCCACAATACGCCACACAGCGCTGCAGTAATCCCTCCATCCCATACCACGCCACACAGCGCTGCAGTAATCCCTACTTCCCACACCACGCCACACAGCGCTGCAGCAATCCCTCCTTCCCACTCCACGCCACACAGCGCTGCAGTAATCCCTCCTTCCCACACCACGCCACACAGCGCTGCAGCAATCCCTCCTTCCCACAACACGCCACACAGCTCTGCAGTAATCCCTCCTTCCCACAACACGCCACACAGCGCTGCAGTAATCCCTCCTTCCCACACCACGCCACACAGCGCTGCAGTAATCCCTCCTTCCCACAACACGCCACACAGCGCTGCAGTAATCCCTCCATCCCACACCACGCCACACAGCGCTGCAGTAATCCCTCCTTCCCACACCACGCCACACAGCGCTGCAGTAATCCCTCCTTCCCACACCACGCCACACAGCGCTGCAGCAATCCCTCCTTCCCACATTACGCCACACAGCGCTGCAGTAATCCCTCCTTCCCACAATACGCCACACAGCGCTGCAGTAATCCCTCCATCCCATACCACGCCACACAGCGCTGCAGTAATCCCTACTTCCCACACCACGCCACACAGCGCTGCAGTAATCCCTCCTTCCCACTCCACGCCACACAGCGCTGCAGTAATCCCTCCTTCCCACACCACGCCACACAGCGCTGCAGTAATCCCTCCTTCCCACACCACGCCACACAGCGCTGCAGCAATCCCTCCTTCCCACAACACGCCACACAGCTCTGCAGTAATCCCTCCTTCCCACAACACGCCACACAGCGCTGCAGTAATCCCTCCTTCCCACACCACGCCACACAGCTCTGCAGTAATCCCTCCTTCCCACACCACGCCACACAGCTCTGCAGTAATCCCTCCTTCCCACACCACGCCACACAGCTCTGCAGTAATCCCTCCTTCCCACACCACGCCACACAGCGCTGCAGTAATCCCTCCTTTTCGTGTCAGTGATGCTTTGGCAGCAACCCCAAAAGTAGCAAAAGTCTCTCCTCAATCTCCACCCCTCCCCACTCGCCACCCTCTAGGAGGAGGGAAGGGAGGGTGGAGAGACCCATCGTAGGGAAGATGTTGGCCTGACGACATGCCTCGGAAGCTAGCTGTGTTTTCGCGCGATCTTTATAGAACACTTCGACCCCATGACACACGCACCTGTTAAGGATTCTTAATGGCCTGAACGTTTCACTTTCAGCCGATACAGTGACTACACACTGCAATGCAGACATCATGGATTTACTTTATGAGTTAAGAGTATCGTAACCACAGCAGCAAATGTGTGTCAATATTACTGTAGTATCTTGTTTAACTTTTGCCTTTAAGTTTCAGATAATTCCAAAGGAAATTTCTTTTCGATCTTTTTGAGAATGTGTCATTTTCCAGCTGCTTGCCCGACAATCTGACGGCTGGGTATGAACCGCAGTGACATTTGTAAGCGTTTTGCAAGACTTTGCCAGGCTGGGTTGTCAGAGAACTCCCGAGTCGACCATTAGTTACAAGTGTTATGAGTTGCTTTTCTCTCTCTCTCTCTCTCTCTCTCTCTCTCTCTCTCTCTCTCTCTCTCTCTCTCTCTCTCTCTCTCTCTCTCTCTCTAATAAATGCCTTCTGGTTGTTTGTATGAGTCGATGGTCGTTCTGACTCATAGAGCTTGGTGTTCTTTGAGTGAGATATAAAACTTCAGTCTTGTTGGTTGGTCTGCTTGATTCCGGGGGGCTTGATGTTTCATTATTGTTGGACAGAAGACTTCATAATCTTCTTAAGTTCTTATTCATTTATTCATAGCAGCAAGATACAAGATGTTACACTGCCTAACATTCTCTGCCTCTGCCTCTCTAACTCTCTGACTATATTCTCTCTCCGGATCTGACTCCGTCTCTCTTCTCTCTCTCGTTCTCTCTCTGTTACTAACTATCCAAATAACTGAGATTTCAGTCTCAGACAGGCAAGGGATCTCCCTACATGGCCTTGAGTAATGCCAAAACCAGAGGTAGGGAAGCGGGAAGGGGGTGGGGGTGGGGTGGGGTGGGGTGGGGTGATCAACAGAGGTCTTGAGGAGGTGTGGGGTGGGGGTGGGGGTCTCTGGAGAAGCAGCACGATTCTGCTTGGTCTGCAATTCTCTCCTACTAAGTATGAGAAGTATCTATTTCCAACCCGCCAGCTGAGCCAACCCTCGCCCGCCCAGTCCTGACGCTAAAGGCCTAACTTAATAGCGTCAGTGGGCGAACCGGCGTTCGGGGTTCTCGCTGAAACTGCGTTCATTCTCAATAGAGCGCGCCGAGACTTGCTTGTCGTTGGGGTACATTCGGATGGTGTTGGCGAAATGTGTGTCGAGGCCTAATTGATCAAACGAACTTGACGGAAGTGACGACTCATATTATTGTCATGGAGGTCACGGAAGAGAAACTGTGGCGTACTTAGTGAGGGTTTTTGCTCTCAGATTGCTGTCTAGTATCATATAAACCGATGTGTGTGAGCTATTATTTTCTATACAACATCTGATGCAAAGAGGATCATAGGTGCATGCATATTCTTATTCTTATCTTTCATTCTGGTCGAAATCCTTCTGGTCGAAACTATAGCAGTCGTCGCCAATGCGAGTACTGTCATTCTTATTGTAAAAGTATGGTTTATATATCGATTTATCGGCCAAACCAAGTTGTCAAACCGCTCCCCCCTTCTCACGCAGTCCCCCAGTCTTCATTGTCGCCAACCGGGCGTTGTTGTTATTTTAATAGAGGCGAACGCACAGCGAGAGAGTTGATACGAGCCCAGCCAAGCTTCGCGCACTTCTATTTATAGCAGTCAAGCCGTGCCAAGTTGATGCCGCGACCTGCATTTCCATTTGTAAAATGTAGGAGCTTTCACGACCTATTGATGCATTCAACATACAGCTTTGATCCCTCCAGGTTTACTGGAGGTCCTACAGACTTTATCTGTCTGTCTGTCTGTCCCGACTCCACGGCTTATATCTCAAAAACTACTGGACGGATTTCCTTGAGATTTTGCACACTAACTGGAAGTTAGGTCCGATTGAATGTATCAAATTTTCAGAATCAAGGCTTGAAGAGAAAGTGGTTTTTTAAGGTCGTACACTCCAGAGTGCCTCCCCAAATACGCGATTCATGGAATAGCGAAATGCGTGACGTGATCAAAACTGACAGAACAATGCCAGCCACCGGGAGAGGAGCGGCGGCTCGAGATAAGGGAAGGGAGTACAGGAGGGGGGGGGGGGGGGGGGGAGGAGAGAGAGGAGAGAGAGAGAGGAGAGAGAGAGAGAGAGAGAGAGAGAGAGAGAGAGAGAGAGAGAGAGAGAGAGAGAGAGAGAGAGAGAGAGGTTGGGGTTCGAACCCGATCTTTTTTTAATTTATTTTTTAATATGCCAAAACCTGGAGGTTCAGCGCCAGCGGTTTTTATAAATTAATGCTGTTCATGTAGTCCAGTCAGATTCGGGTAAAAAATGGCCAAACCTTGAACAAATTGCTTTAAATGCAAACTCAACTGTTTTGGGTTGCTTAAGGGTGTGACTTTTACATCCCAAAAGTTTACCAAAGTATGATGGCGCAAACATTTATTTTTGGGCTCTGGAAAATGGCGACCGAACTGAAGTATGACGCAAACACAAATTTACCCTATTTTGCATTTATTACACAAAGTTACTAGAAATATGACGTATAGTGCTAATTCAAGCTTCCATTTGACATTTGCTAACTGAATATATGATAAATAAATCTAGATGTATTAAACATATGTCAAAAACGTTCATTTTCATTGATGATTTGATGTCTCTCAGGACATTTGACACGACGACAAAGCATAAAAATAAATGTAAATGAACAAAATACAAACAAACAGCATTCAATTCAATGCTCATATTGGTTTCAGACATGCATGCTTTTGAGAAAAGGTGAGGTGTTTCAATCTCTCTCTCTAAATCCCCACTTGTCCCCCGTCCTCCACGAACCCCCCCCCCCTTCTTCGCTCTTGTTCACCAAAAAATGAACCCTCATTTTTTTCTAAACACGGTACATATACACTTTTCTGCAAACTTTTCAACTCAAAGGAAAGCCAATTTCTCACCAGTCTATAACATACCCATTCCCCTTTCATTGCTCTTCATCAATTTCATCGTCCTGCTCATAGTCTAGGTTCACGGGTGCAACGTTGACACAGGTTTCTCCTCGACAATGACCACATGCTGCTGTGCACACAAGGCCATGTTTCCGGCAAGTGCACCTCGTGGTTGAACAGTCAGTCTGACAGTTGCACCTGATGACCGTCAAGAGCTCCTCTGGAGCAGCAGGCAAATCAGTCAGCATAGGGAGTAGCATGCGATTGGCCACTTCCCAACCCCATTGACACGGATCCAGGGACGCATCATTCAGGTTCTTCCATGCCTGAACCTGGAAATAGACGCGGAAGCAATGGTACTTGGCAGCAGATGATGATGGAGGCAGAGAACTTGGTTGGAAAGATTTGGTTGATGTGGCCACCTTCTGTACATATTTGACATATCTCAGATGATTGAGGCTGTCCTTTTCCTCACCTCCATACAGGAGCACAACCGCCTTTTCCCCTGCTTCTTCTATCTCCTGATGAGTACTGGCTGCCATGAAAACATCAGCAATCTTCTGAAACAGTGTTGATTTCCTCAGGAGTTTCACAGGCAGAGATTTGCCAATGTTCATCATCCCGCTGGTAGTGTCGCAACCAGTGATCGCATGTGCAAAAAGTATTCTCCCGCATGTTTCTGTCCCAATTTTGGCCCTCGTTGCCTTGATGTCCCACAGTTTGGCCTTTTCCCACTCGGCATGAAGTACACACCATGAAGATTGTCTGTAACGTGGTACAGGAGCAAGACAAGAAGATCAGTGTCTTCTCCTATGAGGACAGTGGTTGAACTTGCAGCAACGTCTAGAGTTGTCTTGACAATCAGGCAATCGGCGTCATCTTTTGCATGGTGGATCTGGAACCCCAATTTCATCAAAATTTCGCTCAGAAGATTGATGAACCGCTGCTTGTTGCTTGGATTGGCAAGAAATTTCTCCCGAGTGTCTTGAAGGATCATGTCACCGGTGAAATTTACCTGCACTGAGGTACCATGCCGTCTGACATGGGTGGCAGCTTTGGTTGTTTGTTGCGTGCTGTACCCATCAAACACAATGGTTGCTTTCTTGTACTTTCGTGCAACAAATTCTGCATACATCTCAGCCAGCTGGTTGTAAGTTGATCCCCTCCGCCATGGCAGCTTGTGGAGAAGTGAACCTCCATCAAGGACAAAATTAATGTTTTCATTTGGCAAAGTGGTGTCCTCTTTTGTAAATGACCAGAGATACTCTGCAAGTGTTGACTTTGATGCCAGTCGTGGTAGTCCACTGGCGTCAAACAAGGCACATGGAAGGTTGGTCATCTCATACTTGAACAAAGATGGTATGGTCTCTGGTGTGCTTTGTGCTATCTTCAACAGGCGTTGAAAGAGAAGAAGTGGATCGATAATGATGGGCTCATCATTGACTCTCACTGCCAATTTTGTAGCAAGAGTGACGGCCACATCTTTCTTTCTGATGACAACCTCAAGCACATTCTTTTCTGTCATGCCATCCAACATTTTCTTCCCGATATTCTTGGCATTATCAACATTGGCTGTGGCATCTGCAACCCGCCCACTTGCGATGCTTCTGAGGGAAGGGTCTGAGAGAAATGGACTTCTGTCTGTCAGGTACGAAACAAGTGTCTGTGTGTCCTTGTGGTCGCGGGCTTGTCTGGTTATACCGGTTTCTTTGTGCTGCTCTGAATTCGTGAATGTGATGCCTGAGAGTGTCTGCATTGCAGAGTTGACCTCAGCACAAGCAGGCATGGAAAGAAGCCAGACAAGACATTGTCTCTCTCCGAAACCCGTTCCCCGTGTAAGGCCTCCACTGGTCTTCAGACTTCTCATGAGGACTTGTTCGATGACAAGATCCTGCGACAACCCCGCCCAGTATCTCTCGCTTCTTCGGAACACGTGGTGCCCCTCTTGGTAGTCTTGATACACCTTTGGGTGGGTGTCTTTCAATGCCATCATCTGCTGGAGGTACAGTCTGGCAGATTTGGCGTAGTTGTGATGCCCTGCAGCTGCAAAAAAAGGCAACATCTCAGCTACTGACTGTAGGTGCAAATTGAAGCGCCCAGTTCTTTCGGCCTTGATGGATTTCTTCAAAATGCCTACCATGTCTAGGTACTGAAACCAGAGGCTGCTTGTTCGACTTCTGGACAGACTTTCTTTGTGCTTCTCTAGACGTTTGTTGATCTTAGATATCACATCATGGTTAGCTGCTTCTTCGGCTGAGATGCCACCTGCCGCAAGTCGTTCAAGAAGGCAAACCGCAGCATCAAGGTCTTCGTGGCCAACCTGGCGCAAGGCTTCCATGTTTGAGGTGTCAATCTCCTCTGAGGATGCACAACCTGCTACTGATGTGTCCATCAATGTTGGCGAATCGTCTGATTCGTGACCCAGCAGCGCGTCATCAGCCTGATGATGAAGGAGGATCCAGGGCAGGTCGAAGGCTCCTGATGTTAGAATCGCACTAAGAGCCGCGTCCATAAGAAGATGTGCCCGCACAGCTCGTGAGTACGCCTTGCCGTTCAAGATATGCACCACAGCATTCTCTGCATATACAAGTTCCAAAGCCTCCTGTAACCCAGTACCCCCCCATGAGATGGCCAATACACCCGAGAAAACTCATCTGTGTGTGGAAATTCCTCAACCTGAGGACCAATGACTGCAAGTGACTAGCACTATCAGCTGCACTTGACACAATGACCTGAGCTTTGAGATACAGCGGTTGATCGAAGGTGATCACCGGGGTCACTTTATATCTGAAAGCCTGTTCACTGACAAAACACAATGTGGAATATATACAAGTCATGTCACTGGAGCTCATGTCAATCATCGGCATAAAAAAGACCTCCGACTTTCCAGGGTAGACACCATCAGCATGTGCCTCCTGCATGAAACCATTCCAAACAGGTCGTGGTGATTTCAGCGGCCAAGAGATCCTCCACAGCGTGTCCATGTCTGAAGTTGGGTCATCGGCAGCAACATCCGGGACAGGCTGATACATCACTTTGGACAACCCGTTCCAATCCGACTTGGAACAGACAAACAATATACCAGGCGTATTTCATCTTAATAAAGAAATTGTAAGAAACGCTAACATTCGTTTTATGATAAGAAAGAACATGGGTAACATTCGATAAATAGGGTGAGGGTAGCTCTAATTTAGGTTAGCTGAGCAATATATATCGGCCATTTCGCTGAAATCAGCCGTAAACAAGACAAAACGGCCTCCTAGACTGTATCCCTTTAATGATTGTAAATGGACGAAAAAAGCGCGATTTTGATTTGTATGGGTTTCCATACTTTTTCCACTGGGCAGCGTGCATATCATTACACACAAGTAAACAATAGGTAAACAACATCAAGTGTACTCCAAAACCATAAATAAACTCGGTAAGAGCTCATAATTGGTCATGCTATACATTTTCCACCCTACTGGTATCAACACACCACGAGACCTAGTTGTCTGCAGAAGAATGACCCAGTAACACGATCGCTTAGCGGTCGAGAAAGACACTTGTCCCAACTAAATCTATTTTTCACTGAATAAACGAGAGATACACTTTTTATTTATCTTACCTCAGACAAACTGCTTAGGTCGCTCTCTTCATCAGGAGTAGGAGCTTCGGCAGTTGCGAGGGGAGGCGTCGCCATTGTGTTGACGCAGTGCCGGAAATACTAGAGCACTCGTATGGTGCGCGGTCCGTGCCATTTAGTGCATGTTTCAGTTTGGGATTTCGTGCGACTTAAAAACATTCTTCGGAACACGTGGTGCCCCTCTTGGTAGTCTTGATACACCTTTGGGTGTGTGTCTTTCAATGCCATCATCTGCTGGAGATACAGTCTGGCAGATTTGGCGTAGTTGTGATGCCCTGCAGCTGCAAAAAAGGCAACATCTCAGCTACTGACTGTAGGTGCAAATTGAAGCGCCCAGTCGCCACGTTGGGGCGTTCTGAGCGGGGGTCCAAATCTGATTAAACACCGCCGCGCTCACCGAACGGCTGCGCTGCGGCGGGCAATTAGGCGGTGTCTGGCGAAATGGCCACCAGTTTGGGATTTCGTGCGACTTAAAAACATTGTTTTTATAAAACTTGGCCCCAAGCTACAATGGTAAACTTTATTGGAAAATATAATAGATACCATTAGAGTTCAAAATTAAAAAGTTCCAGCTTTAAAGCAAATTGTTCAAGGTCCAAAACCAATCTGACTGGACTAATGGCTTATATTTTCTTTGGATGGGTTTTGAGTATCAACAATTACAGCGTTTTCTGTGCAAACCGTAGACTATATCCGCCAATTTAATTGTGCAAACAGTCGCGAGAACGCCAACAAAACCTCCTCCTCATCAGAAGAGTCGGTTTCTCAGCCAATGAGAAGCCAGCTCCCAAAACATGCGCTGCGAGCAAATTATTTGCCCGACACGTTCTCGCTGAACCAGAGCGAGCTAGCTGTCGGGGTGTTCGGCGCGCACGGAGCACGAGCAGTTAAGGGCGAACACAGTTCGGGTCGAACGATTTGGTCGGACAAAAGCTGTGCGGGCCTTTCGCCGAGCAACCGTTCGGGCTAGTAAGTTAGGGCTTAAGGTTTCCACCGAAACGATTCGGGGCCGTAGGATTCGCCTCTTCCAATATGGTATAATAATGGAAGCCCTCAGGGACTGCAGACTTCTCGGTTCAGTTGTACTGGCGGAGAGTCCAGTGTTTGCGCACTTGTGGAGATTCTGAGCTTTGGCCCTAATAATAAAGACACTGCATGGCCTTTGTGGGTACGAGTTAAGGAGCTAGGGTATGGAGGGTGGAATTAATAATAGTGCTCCACTAACCATGTTGATAGCAGAGGAAGAGTATGATAATTATTAGCGTGCGACTTCGGCGTCGTAACCAGTGGATCTGCGTGTGCGTGCAAATCTGAAGAGGGTGGTCGTCACACACGCCATTCTATTTTTGTCTGGACTGTGTGAACATGTTGCGGGTTATGACGAGTATGATTATGATGAATGGAAGTTGACGGCCGATCAGCTTTTTTGTAGGCTATAATTATGTTTTCCAACACGAAAACCACCAAAGCTGATGAGACTTAGAGCCTTCCTTTTCTGAAGTTATTCGCCTTTCACGAATTGCATAGTGAGACGAGGTGGGTCAATTCTTACCCCATTCTGAACACAGATAGAACATACAATTATTTGCTTGTAGACTCAGTCGTTCCGAATGTTCCTACCTCGAAGCCACAGGGGATTGATGACGAGTACAACCACAAGTACCCATGTAGGTTAGGGGTAAGAATCGACCCACCGCGTCTCCCCATGCGATTCGTAAGAAGTGAGTGACTAGGGAAACCGTGACTTGACTTGCTCTTATTCAAACCAGCTCTGATGATTAAGTGATCAATGGCCTTGCATAACTTACAAAGGCCGTAAAACTCCATCCATCCATCATCGCAGAATACGACTCGCACATATTGAGTCAACATCATTAAAAAAATAATCTGTGAAGATGTGGACAAAAGCCGGTGGTAAGGTTCGAGCGGTGAGGAGCTCGAGGCTTTATGGACGCAGGTATGAGACAATTTAAGTCGTAGCTGCTTTCCACAACTTTATTAACCCATGGGTACAGGAGCTCCTGGCTGGTTCGAGGCCTGATGATGATGGCCTGGACCAACCCAAGACCGTGGTGGCAGTGGTCTCTCTCGTCTTGTGTGCCATTCCCCCTTAACAAGGGGATTCACGGACCTCACAGGAGCCAGGGTGTGGGTTATTTTCCAGATCCTAACCCTGATTCCTGGGTTCGTGCTTCCATTTGGCAGAAAGGAGAGATTACTTTATTTAACTCGCTTTGAGATTACCTCTTACAAATGTTGCCTCATTCAGCATATAACACAGTCTATTGAACGAATCACATGCCTTTGCAAGTAGCTGTCTTACTTGAAGGAAAACATCAGATGTATAGTCAAAATGTTACAATTCGGATGCCAGAGTGGGGGGAACAGTTCACTAGCCACTGGTCAGGCTAATGTAACAAGTGACTGACAGGGCAGCTGCACCAACAATCAGACCACAACAGAGGAGGGGGTCTCAGAGTGGTCAGCTGGTCAGCTTGCCTTACAGAAACGATGGGGAAAGGGAGCTGGAGAGAGGTCTGACACACAGGATGGGGGGTGGGGGATGGGGGTGGGGTGTGGGAAGAGACAGAAGGAGGAATATTTCAATAGAGGATCAACACAGTAGATGTACAATACACTTGGTGATAGGTGCACCTTATCACAAATCCAAGACAATTGCTCATTTTTCTCTCCTTTTTGACTCACATGCGAAGCAAAAGTGAGTCTATGTACTCAGCCGTGTCGTCCGTCCGTCCGTCCGTCCGTCCGTCCGGGCGTAAAAAACTTAAACGTTGGATTTTTCTCGGAGACTATTAAGTCTATCAACACCAAATGTAGCATGATAGTGTATGATGACAAGGCCTCAAAAAACATACATAGTGACTTGACCTTGCTTTAAGGTCAAGGTCACAGGAGCCATAAATGTGGTCTCAAAAACAGTCATTTTTCACATTTTCCCAATTTTCTCCCACGTTATTGAGAATGGCGACCTTAGCTACAAGTGGTATATAGGTTAAAGCAAGCCCTATCTTTTGATACCAGTTTGGTTGACCTTGCTTTAAGGTCAAGGTCACAGGAGCTTTTCAAAGTATGATTGTATACATATTTTGAAGTGACCTTGACCCTGAACTATGGAAGATAACTGTTTCAAACTTAATAATTATGTGGGGCACATGTTATACTTTCATCATGAGACACATTTGGTCACATATCATCAAGGTCAAGGTCACTTTGACCCTTATGAAATGTGACCAAAATGGGGTAGTGAACCACTAAAAGTGACTATATCTCATGGTAGAAAGTGCCAATAAGCACCATTGTGCTTCCTATGTCTTGAATTAACAGCTTTGTGTTGCATGACCTTGGATGACCTTGACCTTGGGTCAAGGTCACATGTATTTTGGTAGGAAAAATGTGTAAAGCATTTCTTTGTGTATGATGTCATTGGTAGGTTTAGTTGTTTGACCTTGACCTTGAAGGTCACCTGAAGGTCAAGGTCATATAAAGGTCAAGGTCAAGCATGTGAGTCGTATGGGCTTTGCCCTTCTTGTTCTTATGTTGCTACATCTGACCTCAAAAGAAACTGTCGCTTCTGAGAACAAACTGTGGCTGCTGTCATCTCCTGGACTAAAGGCAGAGCAGAGGTTTATGGACACAGATGAGCTACAGTTGAAGATTAGTTCCTATTTCAGCTATCCAGGGAGTCTTGCATGATTTATGTGTTAACCTTACGACTTTTTTTAAAGATTGGTGATAACTAGTTGAATATATAATTGAATATGAACGAAGCGCACTATGCACCCTTGCTTCTTTGACAAATATTCATATGATATATTTGTTCGGGAAAACTTGGAAATATTTATAGGCAAAATTGCAGCTAAAAATAAGATTACATCTAAAAAAACAGAAACTCCCCCTGGTCAAAGCAAGTCTTCAATAGAAGAAGTGCGATAAACATTGGAGACCCTTCAAGTAGCTTGTGGGAGCTTCCCGTTGTCATATTATTCTGTTCGTCTTGGTAAAAATGAAAAAGAACAACAAAACAAATCATATCTGTGGGAGGAGGCCAAGCCCTCCCAATTAGCAGCAGTCCTCGTTGAAATGCGTTGGAGTGTGTGTGAGTGAGGGATTGCCGCTTACGGAGAAAGAGAGAGAGAGAGAGAGAGAGAGAGAGAGAGAGAGAGAGAGAGAGAGAGAGAGAGGGAGAGAGAGCGAGAGAGAGAGAGAGAGAGAGAGAGAGAGAGAGAGAGAGAGAGAGAGAGAGAGAGAGAGAGAGCGGGGGGCGGGGGGAAGAGAATGACCGAACAAGTAAACGCACAAATGGACAAGCATTTTATTGCAGCGGCCTCCGGCACAAACGTATTCCTCCTAAAGTTGCAGAAGCACAACAGTATCCAATAGATAGTTGATACATGTTGGTTAAAAAAAATCGGTGGATATTTTGGGGTGGTGGAGGAGGGCAGGAGAGAGAAAGAGATAAGGAGGGGGGGTGGGGGTTAAGCTGGGCTGTTGACCAGAGAAACATCACATTCTTTCCTCCAAAGTCAGGGAAACTGACAAAAACATTGCTCGGATATGGAATGAGTTTGAACTCTATAACCTGCTAATTTAGTCTGACTGAGGGAACATACACATAATAACCTTTCTGGACATGATGGATACGTGCAGAAATTTTACATGATGAATTTTTTATCTTCGACGCATTTTTCTCAGATCACTTCATTCTTTTGATGGCATTGTCAACCATAATTGGTGGCGTTCTTTCCAGAGAAGTGTTTACAACCGTTCCTTCAATCGCGCTTGATGAATGGTTCAGTTCGGTTTCCGCCAACCCTCTCCCTGTTCATCTTAATTTGACCTCGACTGGATTGAGGTCAGGTCTGGCAAACACGCTGACTCGAGCCTCTGCGTCCAGTCCTGAAATCCTGGGCCACTTCTGCTCTTGTCGCTGAGGGTCATCAATACCGGAAACGATATGTCCACCGGGTCCTGGACTGGTTGGACATTTGTCAGGAAGGTTTCTGGCTGAGAACGTTGGCGACATACATCACTGTCAAGACTGGCAGAGCATTGTCTCCCTGAAGGAGACTTCTGGTTTCACGCCGACAGAAGGCGATAGGTTTGGACAACCTTAGGGCATGCGTCAGCGGTCATCTCCAGATGGCCCATATGATCGCTGGCACGACATCCGGCACCGACTACACGGGTCACTTTATTCATTAAGGAAAGCTTTTCCCTCTTAGGCGTCTGTCTGTTGAGATTCTTGTCATACACTGACCATGAAACATCCTGAACCTGTCTTGTTAGACGTTGGCGCTGTTGACAAACGTTACTTTTATTCCCGAATGAGGCTCTTTCTCTTCAATTACTGCTCAGGCAATTTATTAGGATGATGAAAAGGGAACTTTATAGACTGGTCTTGTAACGAGTAGGCACTGGTCATCAACGTTAATACATTCATTAGCGAGATCCTCTCTCTCTCTCTCTCTCTCTCTCTCTCTCTCTCTCTCTCTCTCTCTCCTCTTTCTCTCTCCTTCCCCCCCCTCTCTCTCTCTCTCTCTCTCTCTCTCTCTATATATATATATATATATATATATATATATCTCCTCTCTGAATTATTAATAATAATGATAATAATAATAACTCTGAATACTCAAAATATGCATCGTTAAAAATATATACTGATCATTGCTGGTTTTTTGTAGCGAAAGACTAAGTTTAGTATCTATTTCTACAGTTGCTGTCGACATCGCTGGGCGTTAGCAGACGGGTCTGATATGCAGTGCAGATCATTTAGAGAAGCCTGGTCGTCATGATGGATTCATGACGATTTGCATTCTAGTTCTCCTTATTCCTCTTTCTTGTCGCCCGAGAAACACATATGAATCGTGGAACTGCGCATGTTCAGGGTTTCAGCCTCTTAAAGTTGTTGCTCTGCCTCGAGTCAATGGGAGAAGTTGATGCATGCACTGGTATTTGAATTTGCTTCCTTGCTTACGGTGAGATAAATAAAATCGATTTCCCTGCCCATCCACTTCCTCTGCATCCTGTGGCAATGGAAATGGATGAAATGCGTATTATTTGTGGGGATTTGAAAAACATCTTATTGGCTCTAGACAAAGCTGTATTCAACACAGGATGCGTTTCCCTGCATGCAAAATATCGCCCATGATGTTATCAATAGCAAACTGTAGAATGCAGGCCAAGGAAACAATGCACATAATTACCTCCACCACGGAGATTGTGTTTTGCCTATCTAACATGTTGATCTTCCAGATACGCACTGTTGGGGGATCCTTGTTTTTGCAAATCCTCTAGCAACAGGAACTCTCTCAAGGCTTCGTAACTAGACACCTGTTCTGACCTCAACCACAAGTCAAAAGTATTCGCTGCTCCAGCCACAAAATCACAGAAGGTCTCACCTCCCTCTTTCTTCATGTCTCTAAATCTCTGACGATACGCTTCCCCAGTCAGTTGGTAGGCCAATCTGATCACTTCCTTCACTTTCTCATAGTTATCTCTGTCCTCACCCTCCAAGGAACCATAAGCCTTACTAGATTTTCCTCTCAATTGATCTGCAGAATCAAACACCAGTACGGCTTAGGATAAAGGCAACTTGCTTGCTACATGTTCAAACCTCGAGAAAAACTTTTCCACATCCTGTTCTTCAAACTGAGGGACGCAACGATGACAGTCATTTATCCTGAATTCCACTCCCTCTGGAGTATTTCTATTTTCCTGCTGTTGTCTCTCAAATTTCATTTTCTCTCGCATAAACTCTCTCTCCCTCTCTCTCTCAATCTCTCCATCTCCAAATCTTTCTCATTCTCCCTTTCCTTCTCCCTGTCTTTCCATCTCTCCATTTCTAAATCTCTCTCCCTCTGTTTCTCCTCCCTCTCCTTCTCTTTGTCTCTCAATCTCTCCATCTCCAAATCTCTCTCCCTCTCTTTGTCTTCCATCTCCAACTGCTTTAAGCATAACCACTGACCAAAAGTGAGACCTGAGTTTTCATTTTCCTTTGCAACATTTTGAAATTCTATTTATCCATGATTGCTCTCCTCATCAGTATTGTCCTCGGGAAATAGTTCCGTTATCAGTAACTCTCTTATAGCCTTCACATCAGATTGTAACTCTTCCGCCACACCAATATCTTTGTCCTCCGCTAATTGTAACAAGTCCTCAAGTTTTGCTCTTCTAACTCCTCTCACAGAAGGGTTACGTAAAAATCGGGACATTTTGAAATAGTAAGTATGCAAGATATGTTTAAAATGTCAACTCAAATATCAGCACAGTAAAATCTTCTAACCTCAATACTTCAGTAAAATTGTTCAAATATAAAAACTGAATAATCTCTCAGAACGAGTTTTCACTTTCACACTCTCCCAAATAAATCCTCTCGGACGACGAGCCCCCACTTTCTACACCTACTGTTACGGGGATCCACAAAAACGAAATAAAAACAGGTCCCGGGTTATTACAAGTCTTTATGTTCAGCATAAAAATACTCGTAACAGTGGTAGAAAATGAAAACAAAATAGTGACATTTGTATATGGCTCAAAACACAACATCCTAAATAACCCAATTTTATAAAATTTCATCTACTCTTCACATACTCAAATCCTAACAGGTAAAAAAGAAAAGCAAAAGTAAAATTTTTGTCAGCCTTCTTGCATAAAAACATAAAAAAAACATAGGTCAGCCCTCGACAAGTTAAAATGCTATCGACCCGAGTAAAAATATCGCACCAACCTTCACCAACACTGCTCTCTCTCTCTCTCTCTCTCTCTCTCTCTCTCTCTCTCTCTCTCTCTCTCTCTCTCTCTCTCTCTCTCTCTCTTTTTTTTTCTCTCTCTCTCTCACTCTCTCTCTCTCTCTCTCTCTCTCTCTCTCTCTCTCTCTCTCTCTCTGCCCGTCTCTGCTGGGTGTGCGGGGCCGATCTCTTTTCTCTGTCTTCTTGCGCTCTCCTATATAACCATCTTTTCACAACCAACTCACGATCATTTCTACTCACCACAACTCATACCTCAGAGCGAACACTGCTCAACACCCTGGGGCAGAACTCAACTTCCACTCACTCCAAACCCTCC
>JAWQFJ010000777.1:165130-166851 GCA_034096865.1 Theodoxus fluviatilis | reverse complement strand
CACACACACAGTGCACACCTAAACATGTGACAATTAAATCCATCACTAGAATTGATAATAACTTCAATTGTATACATACTTATATGAAACATAATTTTCCTTGCGTGTATGAAATATCGCTTATTAATTTAATATACAAAACATTGTTTACATTTCTATGAAACGGAAACCTTTCTTTGAATTACAAAAAAAAGTTCCTACCTATGTTATTACTATGTATCCTATTTTTTGGTCATGTTAGTTGTTATCTGAAACAAACTTGTCTGTGGTTTTGGCCTTAGCAGGACATGGCGGAGGGGAAGAAAAAAAAGGATGAAAAGAGGATGAGGTGAATCAGGACACTGAATGAGGACCAGGAGGAGAAGTGGAAGAAGTAGAAGCAGGAGGGGTACAAAGCAGAGGTACCAGAACAGGAGCAGCAGAAGCAGGTGGGGGTGGCAGGAGTAGGGAAAGGAGGGAAAAGTATGCAGAAGAGAAAAAGCAGTGAGAGAAGAGAAGAGGCAGAAGCAGCAGCAACAGTCCTATTACAAATCTGCCAGGAAAATCTCCAACATCCCAGCCCACACCACACACACATACCATCTGCCAGGAAAATCTCCAACATCCCAGCCCACACCACACTTATATATATATATATAGATACCATCTCCCAGGAAGAACAGTTTACACTAATGCTGAACACACCCACACACCCCAAACATAGGCATACTAAGTTGTTCTATGTATGTACGGAAATGTATACATGTACATATTTTCAATGACGGCAAAATTTTGACAGCTGCCTCTGTCATCTTGTCAGAGATACAAGTACCATTGGGACATTTCAAGGTATTTTTACACAACATTGAAGTACCTGGTAGCCCCTTTTATCACATAACAAGAATTTTTCTACAAACAGATAATATATATGTTCTATGCGTATATATGCTTGTGTCTGTGTATGTGCACCGATGCATGCATGTGCGGGTGCGAGTGTGACTGTGCTTGTAAATGTGTGTGAGTGTGTGCATGCAGACATGAGTGTCTGTAGTGTACTTGTTTGTGGAGGTTCAGGTGTGAGCAAGTTTGTGAGGTTGAAGGTGTGTGCATGTATAAGTTTGTGTGTGTGTGTGTGTGTGTGTGTGTGTGTGTGTGTGTGTGTGTGTGTGTGTGTGCATGGTGGGCGTGCAATGTGTGTGTGTGTGTGTGTGTGTGTTGTGTGTGTGTGTGTGTGTGTGTGTTTTATGTGTGTGTGTGTGTGTGTGTGCAAGTGTGTGCAAGTGTGTGTGTGCAAGTGTGTGTGCGCAAGTGTGTGCATACAAGTGTGTGTGTGCAAGTGTATGTGTGTGTGTACATGCGTGCATACAAAATATACACATGCATGTTGTGGGAGTGTATGATTGTGTGT
Source organism: Theodoxus fluviatilis (assembly GCA_034096865.1). Classification (NCBI taxonomy): domain Eukaryota; kingdom Metazoa; phylum Mollusca; class Gastropoda; order Cycloneritida; family Neritidae; genus Theodoxus; species Theodoxus fluviatilis. Next base: position 165,464 of record JAWQFJ010000777.1, on the reverse strand, counting down.
GCATGGGTGCAAATGCAGACATACACAGGCATGTGTACACGAATGTATATGTGCCTATGCGTGCATGCACACATGTGCAAACCTGTGGGAAGTGTGGGTGTTAGCATACACATGGGTGTCTTGAAACAGCTCTGTCAACATGTCCAACAAAGCATACACCCTTAAGCTTGCATTTGACCCACAGCAGAGTGTGCCAGGCTTACCTATCTGTGTGGACAGCATGACCTCCTTGCATGGAATCTTCCTGCTGAGAGAGGTCAGGCACTCCACCATCACCTCAGGCCTCTGCTCCTTCAGTGTCAGCTTGGCCTTCATCCTCTCTATGTCCTCTATC
>JAWQFJ010000777.1:157630-160130 GCA_034096865.1 Theodoxus fluviatilis | reverse complement strand
GTTTCTTTTGTAAGCATGTCATTATTTGTATGCATTGATAACATTATCATTTGACAAAGTATCAATTATGATACTGATACAGTGTTAAAAGTGCTACCTAAATGTTTCACTCAGGCTTCTCTAAGATCTTTTTGAACTGTAGGACTGATTTGTTCAGCAGAATCTGGCCATGCAAATATCTAGACATTTGCTAGACAAGCACTTCTTAATAAACAGATAAGTATGCAACATAAGCGATATCTTTGTCCTCTATTATTTCATGTTTCTGTTCATGTTTAATATAGTGCAACCAAAATGCATGTCTACATAGATAGCATTTCCTTGAGTATGCTGGATTCACAAGCGTTGACGTATAGCACACGTTGCCACCTTAGATAACTGCAGATTAGATGCATGCAGACCTTGCAATAAGGCCATGAAAGTCTTCATAGCTGACACAAGTTCATTCTAAGGCCAGTGTTCAATCAACCACAGCCGAGACTGAGCCAGGGAAAGACCAGTGTTAGACCAGGCGGGGTGCACTGACTTTTACCACAGCCAACACTGAGCCAGTGTCAGACCAACATTGGACCGAGCAACAATCCAGTGTTCACCCAACATTTGACCAACATAAGGCCAGTTTGCACTTTTGATGTCAGACCAATGTTGGCAGCCAACGTTGGTCCAGCATTCCAGCAAATGTCAGACCAACATTGGTCCAGTCAATTTGTGCTGTCTGGGTCTCTCTCTCTTTCTCTCTCTCTTTCTCTCTCTCTCTCTCTCTCTCTCTCTCTCTCTCTCTCTCTCACACACACACACACACACACACACACATGTAATAGAATTTTCTTTTGCCAATCTTTTCAGTATTTGCGGCTTGCCAGGTGTAACTCTGGTGTGCATTGTGAGTGGTGAAAAGATATAAGACTTTTCAAGTGCGGTAAAGTCTGATGCTATTCACCGATTTACCCATGGGATTCTTGTAGCATGCACTCACATGGGCGCATGCATGGACACATGCACACATGTTCATACACACACACACACACACACACACACACACACACACACACACACATGTTCACGCATGCGTACAACTGCGTGTTGGTGTGGAACTTATTGAGTCAGACAGCCTTCAAAGCGGTCGACTGACACCATCCACTTCGCTGTTGTAGGGGGAGATAACTCCAGCGTTTGCACCTGATGACCTCCAGTGTTGTGGAATGCGAGACGGGGAGGGAGAGGGAGCGAGGAGGGAGGAAAGGTGACTGTCGTTACAAGGGACGTAACTCTTCTCGGCCAAAAGACACACGGCCTGTGCGCGGAATTCTCTCGTCGAAGTGGGCGTCGTGACAGTGAACATAATTGCATGGAAGAGAACATGACAGAATGAGAGAGAGAGAGAGAGAGAGAGAGAGAGAGAGAGAGAGAGAGAGTTCCGACTTCATCTTTATTTCACCCGACGACCCACAGTATAGATGGTAGAATTACACCATAATGTGCACGTTTAAACCAGCAATCAAAGTTATAATGTACAGTGATGATTCAATGGAAGGAGTGTACAGGAGACCTGATTATGCATACAACGTGGGGTTAGATGTCTAAGTATTTATAGTTGTTTTTGACGTGTTCATTTTTAATGAACATATATATATGTACACGCTTTCGTTGAGTTATGATAACAGTAGTAGAATGTATGTAGAGCATCACATATCTATAGAGTCTGATATCACTTCAACCATTTGGTTGAGTAGTTTCAAAGCATAGAAATGTACACTGCAACGTACATCTCTCATCTTTCTGATATCACTACTGCATGTCTAGCAATTTTGTCAGTCTCATATGATTGTTTTTCGTCATATGTTTTTCTATGTTTTTCTTTCGTACTTTGCGATACGTATTACAAACAGAAAATGCACCTCGTTCTCTGCTTCATTTCTACAGAACGGACAAGTTACATTTGATGCGTCATCACTCTTGTATCGCTTGTTTGTGTTTAGTTCACAGAGCCCAAATCTAAACCTAATATAGACATCTCTAAATTTCTTTATGTTAATATCATTCAGATAATGTTCGCATTCAAATTTATAGGTATTTTTATATCTTCTGTATACAGAAAAAATGTTCACTATAATTAAGCCTGAAGGACCAGTTCTGGTAGAAGCAGTCTCAAAGTCTTTGATGAAGAGTTTTCAGAAAGATTCTCTCATTTGCAGATCTGCCACTTTTCCAGACATATACAAAATATTTTTTGACAAAAGCTCCTCTACATTATTAGACCAGTTATTTTTGCATATTGCAGAGGTCAGCATAAGATACGCTTGCTTTGGGGCTGTCTGCCGGCATCTTGCGCAGCCTCAACCAATATATGTTATGGCTCTAATAGCAGAATGTACAAATAAATGATATCTACCTGTCTCTCCGTATACAGTAGTGTTGGGAGATCTTGCATCTACATTTAGGAATCACTTGCAGGTAAACATATATCTTTTCTATATTGCCTCGGTTTGTAAGACCCCAT
>JAWQFJ010000777.1:127630-152630 GCA_034096865.1 Theodoxus fluviatilis | reverse complement strand
TCTCACTCTCTCTCTCACTCTCTCTCTCACTCACTCTCTCTCTCACTCTCTCTCATTCATTTTGCACGTTCGCATACACATTCACACGCGCGCGCGCATGCACACACACACGCGCGCACACACACACACACAAACATGCACACGAACACGCACACAAACGCGCGCTCGCTGCTCCATTGGTTCAAGAATTATGAAAACGTGATAACTAACGCGACGTAGGTTATGCATATTTAGAGAGTTACATCTGAGTAATTTGCAACTTGAGGAAAACGCATGTGAAGTCCACTGGCAGCAGGCTTTCCTCACCCGACACGTTCTTTTCCCGAGTTTTTGCTGGCGTGCATATATACGTGTACGTGCCGGCCAATCACATTTGCTGGATTTCGAAGCCAGAAAGCTTCATTATTTCATCTATGCAAATGTCCAACTTTTACACGACTTTAGTTGGACTTCGAAAGCTTCCTTGTCTTCAACGAAAATGGTTGTCCAATGTCAACATGACTGCTCACGATGGAAGAATTATCTGAGTAGCAGTAATATATATTCCTTTTATAGAGAAATAAAGAGTGAATGGGCCGTGAAAAATTACTTACACAAGTATTTAGAGATGTATTTATTCGGTTTCGCATGAGGGTAATCAACTTGCATATACATTAGCAGAGATATGCAACGTATATAAGCGAGATACTTTGTCCACTGTGCAGAGAAGTGGACGAGGATGAATTTCACGTTTTGTTGGAATGTTGCAGGATCTGTGGGAACGTAATCTGGTGTCGCATCCACAAGTACCTTCGTCCAATGAGAATTCTGTTAAACTGCTTATGAGTAATAACTCTGAGAATGTAAATAGAGCCACAAGTATATATCTATACAAAGCTTTCCAACGCACATCTTGGGCTGAAAGCTCACCGGAAAACAATGCCCATCATCTTGATGAATAGATACATGCATTTCTTGGTTTTTCGTCAGTCACGGATATTCCACCTGCTGCTTCTTATGTTTTAGAAAATTTAATTGATATAAGACGGAGGCCTCTTCAATAAACCGTTCTTTCTCTCTCTCTCTCTCTCTCTCTCTCTCTCTCTCTCTCTCTCTCTCTCTCTCTCTCATTATTTCAGAACCATATATTCGCTGGTTCAACATACATTTATACTATTGTATGGTTCAGATATAATAGACTCAGATAATTGCCAAATGATTGAAGATGTACATTTACTTCCACATAGAAAGGTATCTTTTGCACATCAATGCTGTGATAAGATCTATTCAATATTAGCAGCATGAATTTAAAACGGGCGGCAGCAGATTCCCACGCATGATGTACAGATCAGTGTTGCGAAACCTTGATGGTAATAACTGGAGGTCAACATTTTGAACTTACCTCAATAACATACTAGGTCAGCTCAAGAACTGGTAAATGAACGCAATGGTTAACAAGCGCACAGACCACAGTGCATAAAACGTTTATCACCACCAGGAAGCTTGATTCGAATAGAAGCAATTGTTTGCTGCTGTACAGAGAATAGGAAACAAACTTTGGAAATGAAATGTACGTGTCTACTCTGAACCAAAATGTTTTCAGCAGTGTATGCAGAGGCCTTCATGGACAATGGGGATCTTACTGTATGCAGAGACATTGACGTGAGCATGACTAAATCCAAAGTCCAGCTTGTCGTGAAAATGATCAAGATGAGCAGCATTTCCTTCTGTACTGTCCATCGTACATGTATGAAGTCCTTCGATTTTAAAACTGAGAAACCACATGTTTAGAGAGACGATGTAGAACAAATCGAGCTGCTATTCTCTGCAAAAGAGCTATGTGCTATTTGAACTGTGAATCCATGTATGCATTATGTTGTTAAAAGAAGAGCAGAATACACTGATTCCTCTGCATCTTAAATGCTGCTGAAGCAGATCTTCCACTACTCAGATGGTCATCAGTATTTCTCATGTGTATGCTTTGCAATGCCTCCTTTTCGCACTGAAGTGTACATAGACCTAGAGCTGGCTCTGTCGGGACTTGCACATTTTACTCACTGATGATAACAACAACAATAACGATGATTTTGATGATGATGATGATGATGATGATGATGATGATGATGATGATGATGATGATGATGATGATGATGATGATGATGATGATGATGATGATGATGATGATGATGATGATGATGATGATGATGATGATGATGATGATGATGATGGTGATGGTGATGATGATGATGATGATGATGATGATGATGATGATGATGATGATGATGATGATGATGATGATGATGATGATGATGATGATGATGATAATGATGATGCTTTTTTTTTTTTTTGTAAAGGAAAGTTCCAATCTTACAGAAACATTGTTAACCTTTTTTTTTAAATTTTATTTTAATTTTCATACAGCATAATTACTACACAAAACATCATTCTCAACATCATTTTTCTGACCATGTCTTCACGTAATTTTAGTTACATCCTCCTCCTCAATCTTCCCGTCATCACATCATAGCCGTATCATAGTATTATATTGTCATTGATATCATTATTATTACCATCCCAACTCCAATCCTCCTCCTCCTCCTTCCTCCTCCCCCTCCTCCCCCTTCCCCTCCTCCCCCTTCCCCTCCTCCCCCTTCTCTCCCTCCTCCTCCCCCTCCCCCTCCCCCTCCTGCTTTTCCTCCTCCCCCTCCCCCTCCCCCTCCCCCTCCCCTTCCCCCTCCTCCCCCTCCTCCTCCTCCTCCTCCACCCCCTCCCCCTCCCCCTCCCCCTCCTCCCCCCCTCTTGCTCCTCCTCCACCTCCTCCTCCTCCTCCTCCTCCTCATCTCCTCCTCCTCCTCCTCCTCCTCCTCCTCCTCCTCCTCCTCCTCCTCCTCCTCCTCCTCCTCCTCCTCCTCCTCCTCCTACTCCTCCTCCTCCTCCTCCTCACCACCACCACCACCACCACCACCACCATCGTCATCACTATCACCATCACCATCGCCATCGCCATCACCATCACCATCACCATCACCATCATCATCATCATCATCATCATCATCATCATCATCATCATCATCATCATCATCATCATCATCATCATCATCTGTGTCTGTTTGTCTGTCTCTGTCTCTGTCTCAATCTGTTTCTGTCTGTCTGTTTCTGTCTCTGTCTGTCTGTCTGTTTGTCTCTGTCTGTCTGTCTGTCTGTCTGTCTGTCTGTCTGTCTGTCTGTCTGTCTGTCTGTCTGTCTGTCTGTCTGTCTGTCTGTCTGTCTGTCTGTCTGTCTGTCTGTCTGTCTGTCCCGTCTGTCTGACTGTCTTTCTGTCCCGTCTGTNNNCGTCGGCGGCTCAGCGCTCAGGGACTTGACAGCCCAGCCCTCAACCCACAACTTTGATATTAAAAAAAACTTCAACATTTTCAATAAAAAGATGTAGGGTCGGCGCCCCAGAATAGGGTAGGTCGGGTTACCGTAACCACACCATATTTTTTTTTTGGCCTTAGCAGTTCATCCATTTAAATGGTTTTTAGCTTTTTTTTAAAGCTGTTGTTGTTTCCTCTTTCCGACCCCCCCCCCCTGCAGTTGAAGATGAGGACCTTTTCCAATGCGGCAAGTGCAAGAAGCAGTTCACCTCTCTACCAGCTTTCGTCAGCCACAAGGGCACACGATGCACAGGCCTGGTGGCCTCCCTGCCCACCCTGGCCCCCAGCACCAGCATGGGCCTCCCTTCCCCTGGGGCTACACTCACCACCCTGGGGCCAGTCACTGCCAATCTGGGGTCTCTAGGGGCTCAGTCTGCCACCCTCACCTCCCTTGGTAATGGGGCCACTACCCTGGCCTCCCTATGTACCATCAACAGTGGTTGCAGCAATACCTACACCACCACCGTGCCCATCGCTAGACCCCTGGCACAGGTAGGGGGAGCTTGATGGAGGAGGAGTAGTGATGGAGGAGGAGGAGCGTGATGGAGGAGGAGCAGTGATGGAGGAGTGTGATGGAGGAGGAGCAGTGATGGAGGAGAAGGAGTGATGGAGGAGGAGCAGTGATGGAGGAGAAGGAGTGATGGAGAAGGAGCAGTGATGGAGGAGAAGGAGTGATGGAGGAGGAGCAGTGATGGAGGAGTGTGATGGAGGAGGAGCAGTGATGGAGGAGAAGGAGTGATGGAGGAGGAGGAGTGATGGAGGAGGAGCAGTGATGGAGGAGTGTGATGGAGGAGGAGGAGTGATGGTGGAGGAGGAGAGATGGTGGAGGAGCAGTGATGGAGAAGAAGGAGTGATGGAGGAGGAGGAGTGATGGTGGAGGAGGAGAGATGGTGGAGGAGCAGTGATGGAGGAGAAGGAGTGATGGAGAAGGAGTGTGATGGAGGAGGAGCAGTGATGGAGAAGAAGTGTGATGGAGGAGGAGGAGCGTGATGGAGGAGGAGGAGTGATGGAGGAGGAGGAGTGATGGTGGAGGAGGAGAGATGGTGGAGGAGGAGCAGTGATGGAGAAGAAGTGTGATGGAGGAGGAGGAGCGTGATGGAGGAGGAGGAGAAATGGTGGAGGAGGAGCAGTGATGGAGGAGTGTGATGGAGAAGGAGGAGCGTGATGGAGGAGGAGGAGCGGGATGGAGGAGGAGGAGAGATGGTGGAGGAGGAGCAGTGATGGAGAAGGAGTGTGATGGAGGAGGAGGAGCAGTGATGGAGGAGGAACAGTGATGGAGAAGAAGTGTGATGGAGGAGGAGGAGCAGTGATGGAGAAGGAGTGTGATGGAGGAGGAGGAGTGTTGGAGGAGGAAGAGAGATGGTGGAGGAGGAGCGTGATGAAGAAGGAATGTGATGGAGGAGGAGGAGCGTGATGGAGGAGGAGGAGTGATGGAGGAGGAGGAGTGATGGAGGAGGAGAAGTGATGGAGGAGAAGTGATGGAGGAGGAGGAGTGATGGAGGAGGAGGAGAGATGGTGGAGGAGGAGAGATGGTGGAGGAGGAGCAGTGATGGAGAAGGAGTGTGATGGAGGAGGAGGAGCGTGATGGAGGAGGAGGAGTGATGGAAGAGGAGGAGTGATGGAGGAGGAGTAGTGGAGGAGGATTTGAGATGGAGGAGGAGCAGTGATGGAGGAGGAGCAGTGACGGAGGAAGAGTGGTGGTGGAGGAGGAGTGGTGGTGGAGAAGGAGGGAGTTGTGTAGGCCTGCTGCCAATACTGATAATCAATTTAATTAATTGGAATCATACTCATTTTTCATGAAAAATCTTAAAAGAGTACAGATTTAAGTGTTAGTAATTCTGACTTTTCTGAGTTAGATGTAATATTTCATCCAGTTTCATATTTGCATCCAGCAGTGAATGCGTGTCAGACTCTCTGTCACATCACCCAGGATCATAGACACAGGTCACTCAATGCATCCGGTTTTGTACTGCAGCAGCTGACCACGTATCAGGCGCTGCCAACATCCTCGCTGAACTCGCTGAGTCAGGGCATGGTGCTGAGCACTGAGGATCTGATGGCCTTCACTGGCCTCACAGAGCACGCTCTGCAAGGTTCCACCTTCCAGATGGTCAGTCCCCAGCCTACAGTAGGGGTGGGGGGGTGGGGGTGGGGGGTGGGGGGAGGAAGTTGTGGTTATGGTAACCCTGCCAGCCAACCCTATTTGTTTCCTGCAGACCCTAAAAAAAAATTTGATCCAAAAAATGGAGGAAAAGACTAAAGAAATTGAAAGAAGAACAAAAAAAAGCCAAGCGCCATCCCATCTTCCCCATGAACACTATTTAAGTGGAGGGAAAAAAATTTCAGCAATTTTTTTAAATTCATGTTCACATGAAGCTACTGTATACATGGCATTTCTAAAAACTCACAGATTCACACATGCAGTTATGAGCAGTCTCAATCTGGCCTTCTAAATTTAAAACGTGCTAGAAAACATGTTAAAATGCGAGGGAAGAACCTTATCCCTCTGAGAATTTTTGCTGGCACTTTTGGAAATTTGTAGAAGATGGAAAAGGCTTCTTTTTTCACGTTATCTCATAAACTTCTTTTTGTGGACTCGAAATTATGCAGAAAATATTCGGAGCATGTACAGTTCTGTAATTTTCAGGGTGTGTTCTTTATGCATGTAGCAACATTTTGCCACGTGGGTTTGTGATATTAGCCCCTTGGTCAGCAGCTATACATTAAACAAGTTCTAACAATGGAGATTCTTTTGAGTAAATAGAATAAGTAATACCCTTTTCAAAAGTATTTGGAATTTTCCCAGAAGGATGTGACAAGTTTTAGATTTTGAAATGACAAATCTAAGGAAATTAAAAATCCAAGTTTGCTGCATATAGTTTATGAGCTGTACATTTTTTTAAAGATAGAAAATTAACTGTTATTTGAATAAATAACAAATGACATACTTTTTTTTTCATTGAGCAGAAGTTGTTTTCACTTATTTTCATGTATATCTTTGAATTGCCATGCATGAAAGTTTGAAAACTCATTGCAGTAAAAAAAATCTTCTCTTTTAGTTTTACCCATGTCTCCTCTTAATAATACAATGGCCTTTTATATAGATCTTTCTCTACATTGTCCCCTCACTTCCGCTCTGTGCACCGTTTCAAGGTTTTCCCATCAGTTCTCCATGGGGGTTGACCACTTGTTTCCAAACAGGTGACCGCTCCCTTTGTCAACACTTCTGGTGTCAAGTCTGGCAACGTGACCTTCCTCAGCACTAGCACCACCACCGCGGGCTTCGCTGGCAACGGAGGCAATATGACCTTCACCTCTAGCATACCCGCAGGGTCAGTGCAGGTGGTGCCAGCTCCCCAGCAGATCACCTTCACCATCCCAGAGCCCACCGAGGCCAAACCCACCATCCTTGGCAAGACTGGCTCTGGTCGCTCCAGTATGAGCACTTTCTCTGTTTCTCTGTGTGTGTGTGTGTCAGAGTGTGTGTGTGTGCATGTGTTTGTGTATTTGTGTGTGTGTGTATGTGTGTGTGTATGTGTGTGTGTATATTTGTGTGTATGTGCGTGTGTGTGTAAATGTGTGTGAGTGTGTGTATCTGTGTGTGTATCTGTGTGTGTATGTGTTTGTATGTGTCTGTGTGTGTGTGTGTGTGTGTGTGTGTGTATGTGTGTGTGTGTGTTTCAAGGTTAAAGTTCATGGAAAAATAAAGTGGAAATAGTGAAGGGTTTAGAGAATTGGAGGATGAGAAACCGTCGGAGAAGGGAGACAACTGACAGTTTTCAGAGTTTCGTCCCTGTCGTCTGTGTGATTGTGATTTGTCCCTGTGTGATTGTGATTCATCCCTGTGTGATTGTGATTCGTCCCTGTGTGATTCTGATTCGTCCCTGTGTGATTGTGTGCCCTTGAGCTGTTTTGATCACAGTGGAGGTACATGAAGAGCAAGTTACTGAAGCATAATCTTGTGGGTAATGGGAAGATCCCACAGACATCACAACTTTCATTCTTGTTGGCACGTAAAGACGTTTACCAACAGGTGCATCAATCGATGTTCACCTATACATTCATGCACAATCATGCACTCATTCATAACAGACAAAGTGACAAGACAGGATAGCAGCAATTTTTCTCCATCAACATGATTTATAACTTATTCTCCCATCTCTCCCGCCCCTGGGATTGAACCACGGCACAGCGCCTCGCTGCAAAGCCCAACGCCTTAGCATACTGGACCATCTACACCTCTTTTGATTGATGTTTTGCTTTACTGAAATATCCATAATTATTGATGCATTACTTATGATGAATGCCACACTTTTGTACAAGTCTGCTCTTGAAACTGTCAACACACAAAAGGAAAAAGAGAGGTTTGTGTGACATTTTTCCCTGTCAGATCTTTCTCTGGCTTTGAATGCAAACTTCGGCTTGCTGACAGACCTGCGGCAGTGAGGATTATCAAGTCCCCCTCATTGCCAACCATGAAGCATAAAAAAAGGAATGCCGTTTGATGTATGAATCCTGGTTTCCATGTTTTACTTCCATCTGTATGAACAAGTTTCTGCATGATTAACTGCTGTATTAATTGGATAAACTGACACCAGAAATGTAAATAGACTCAGATTTTTCCCATCCCAGGGATAGAACCACGACACTGCGCCCCGCTCATCATCAACCTCCAAAGCATGCTCGCCTACCTCCGCCTGTTGAAAAGACATGGTTTCTACAAGCAAGTAGAGGCTGTGCTGAATGATTATACCTGGTGAACATCTGCACTGCACCTACCCTTCTGTGTGGCTGTGTTAGCTTTGTTTCATTGTCTACAACACGCCAAAGCAAGAGCAGAAAGTTATCACAGGGACTTCCCTTCCCTTGCATCTTGTCTGAACTGACTCTAGAAATGTCTGCTCTCACCTCAGGTCGGCGCTCTGCAACTAACAACCAGCAGGAGGCAGTGGTGGCGGTAGTGGAGGGGGGCAGTGGCAGCACGCCTGGGGTCATCAGACTCCAGCGCCGAACCAAACTGGCCAGTGTTGCCCCTGACGACAGTGCTGCCAAGCGGAAGCTGCGATGTCAGTACTGTGAAAAGACCTTCGTCAAGAACTTTGACCTCCAGCAGCACATCCGCGCCCACACTGGGGAGAAACCCTTTCAATGCATCGTGTGTGGCCGCGCCTTTGCACAGAAATCCAATGTGAAGAAACACATGGCCACACATAAGGTGAGTTGGTCTTGCTTGTGTTGGTGACTGTGCGTGTGAAAAGGTTTTGTCAACATGAAATTTACACTAATATTGATGCAGATTATGGTAATGTGAAGGTTGGAATCTGAAGGAACTTTGTACCTGGAATCAGCAGACTTGAATTGTGAAGTGGATCTAGCATTCAGCACTATGGGACAGTGAGACTTCTGCGTGTCATTATGCTCTTGAAATTTTTATTATTGTAAATTGTGGAGGAGAGTTCGTTGAGCTTTTGCAGAATATCTGGCATTAATCTTCTTCTTGCAGAATAGTTCATTGCATGTTTATCCCAAACAAGTAGGACAGAATGAAATTTGGAGCCTTATACATCCAATGGACAGAAGTGCAGGCTATTTTAACTATTTTTTACTCCTGTTATCTTTGATGCTTGTAAATCAGCCAGAAAGCCTCACTAATGGTCTATTCCACCCACCCATCATTCGATTATTAGTCAAGTTTTTGACTCACATGCGAAGCAAAAGTGAGTCTATGTACTCACCCGTGTCGTCCATCCGGGCGTCCGGGCGTCCGGGCGTCCGGGTGTCCGGGCGTCCGGGCGTCCGTGAAAAACTTTAACGTTGGATTTTTCTCGGAGACTATTAAGTCTATCAACACCCAATTTGGCATGATGGTGTATGATGACAAGGCCTCAAAAAACATACATAGTGACTTGACCTTGCTTCAAGGTCAAGGTCGCAGGGGCCATAAATGTTGTCTAAAAAACAGCCATTTTTCACATTTTCCCAATTTTCTCTGAAGTTTTTGAGATTGGATACCTGACCTATATATGGTGTATAGGGCAAAGTAATCCCTATCTTTTGATACCAGTTTGATTGACCTTGCTTCAAGGTCAAGGTCACAGGAGCTCTTTAAAGTTGGATTGTATACATATTTTGAAGTGACCTTGACCTTGAACTATGAAAGATAACTTTTCCAAACTTCATAACACTGTAGTACACATGTTATACTTTCATAATAGGTCACCTGTGTTATCCGTCCGGGCGTCCAGGCATAGGCGTCCGGGCAGACCGGGCGTCCGGGCGTCCTTTAATCCGTAAAAAACTTTAACGTTGGATTTTTCTCGGAGACTATTAAGTCTATCAACACCCAATTTGGCATGATAGTGTAGGATGACAAGGCGTACAAAAACATACACAGTGACTTGACCTTGCTTCAAGGTCAAGGTCACAGGAGCTCTTTAAAGTTGGATTGTATACATATTTTGAAGTGACCTTGACCCTGAACTATGGAAGATAACTCTTCCAAACTTCATAAAGTTGTAGTACACATGTTATACTTTCATCATGAGACACATTTGGTCACATATCATCAAGGTCAAGGTCACTTTGACCCTTATGAAATGTGACCAAAATGGGGTAGTGAACCACTAAAAGTGACCATATCTCATGGTAGAAGGTGCCAATAAGCACCATTGTGCTTCCTATGTCTAGAATTAACAGCTTTGTGTTGCGTGACCTTGGATGACCTTGACCTTGGGTCAAGGTCACATGTATTTTGGTAGGAAAAATGTGTAAAGCAGTTCTTAGTGTATGATATCATTGCTAGGTTTAGTTGTTTGACCTTGACCTTGAAGGACAAGGTCATGTAAAGGTCAAGGTCATGTAAAGGTCAAGGTCAAGCATGTGAGTCGTATGGGCTTTGCCCTTCTTGTTACTCCATTAAGATCTTCCGCGGTGAATGTTGATTGGTGCTGCTCCTGTACTCCACCATAGGTGTGGCCTTCGGGTGCCGGCACCACGCTCCCAAAGCAGCCCGACCCAGAGTATCTGATGGAGGACCTGGGTCACTCTGACCCGGGCAGCCTGCCTGACCCCCTGGAGCAGGTGCCGGAGCCCGGCCCCGAGCAGATCCAGGAGTGCTGCGAGGCCTCCCTGCCACCCGAGGTGCGTGCTGCCTGGAGCGCATGCGCTGAGGAGTGGCTATGTAAAATTTGACACTGCATTGCAACACAACGCAGCATTGCACTACCTAACTTATGTCGCCTTACAGTTACAGCACAATTCAGTTCAAACTTGTACAATACAGTGTATTGCATTACAGATCTAGGAGTAATCTGATACCTCCCTGTCTCATGAGGTGGATGCTGCCTGGAGCGCATGTGCTGTGGAGTGGCTGTGTAAAATTTGACACTGCATTGCTACACAACACAGCACTACGCTATTTCTCTTATGATGCCATGTTACATTACGCTACAACACAATACAGTTCAGACTTGTACAATACAGTGTATTGCATCAGAGATCTCAGGAATGTTTGACTGCTTCCCTGCCCCACAAGGTGCGTGCTGTCTGCAGTGTATATCTTGTGGAGCGGCTGTTTAAAATGTAACGCGCTGCATGACAACGAAGCACAGCAGCACACTTCATAACTCACAATGCCATATTTTGTTACTTAACAACACAATACAGTTCAGACTTGTACAATACAATGTATTACATTACAGATCCTGCCCCACGAGGTGTGTGCTGTCTGCAGTGTGTGCCTTGTGGAGTGGCTGTGAATTGCGACATGCTGCATGACAACAAAGCTCAGCACTTCACTACATAATTCACAATGCCATGTTACAGTACAGTGCATTACAGTGGAGTGGAGTGGAGTGTGATATATTGCATTACAGTGGAGTGCAGTGTGACATATTACATTAGAGTGGAGTGGAGTGTGATATATTGCATTACAGTGGAGTGGAGTGCAGTGTGATATATTGCATTACAGTGGAGTGCAGTGTGACATATTACATTAGAGTGGAGTGGAGTGTGATATATTGCATTACAGTGGAGTGGAGTGGAGTGTGATATATTGCATTACAGTGGAGTGCAGTGTGACATATTACATTAGAGTGGAGTGGAGTGTGATATATTGCATTACAGTGGAGTGGAGTACAGTGTGATATATTGCATTACAGTGGAGTGGAGTACAGTGTGATATATTGCATTACAGTGGAGTGGAGTGGAGTGGAGTGGAGTGTGATATATTGCATTACAGTGGAGTGCAGTGTGACATATTACATTAGAGTGGAGTGGAGTGTGATATATTGCATTACAGTGGAGTGGAGTGGAGTGTGATATATTGCATTACAGTGGAGTGCAGTGTGACATATTACATTAGAGTGGAGTGGAGTGTGATATATTGCATTACAGTGGAGTGGAGTACAGTGTGATATATTGCATTACAGTGGAGTGGAGTACAGTGTGATATATTGCATTACAGTGGAGTGGAGTGGAGTGGAGTGTGATATATTGCATTACAGTGGAGTGCAGTGTGACATATTACATTAGAGTGGAGTACAGTGTGATATATTGCATTACAGTGGAGTGGAGTACAGTGTGATATATTGCATTACAGTGGAGTGGAGTACAGTGTGATATATTGCATTACAGTGGAGTGGAGTGGAGTACAGTGTGATATATTGCATTACAGTGGAGTGGAGTACAGTGTGATATATTGCATTACAGTGGAGTGGAGTACAGTGTGATATATTGCATTACAGTGGAGTGGAGTGGAGTACAGTGTGATATATTGCATTACAGTGGAGTGGAGTGGAGTACAGTGTGATATATTGCATTACAGTGGAGTGGAGTGGAGTACAGTGTGATATATTGCATTACAGTGGAGTGGAGTACAGTGTGATATATTGCATTACAGTGGAGTGGAGTGGAGTACAGTGTGATATATTGCATTACAGTGGAGTGGAGTACAGTGTGATATATTGCATTACAGTGGAGTGGAGTACAGTGTGATATATTGCATTACAGTGGAGTGGAGTACAGTGTGATATATTGCATTACAGTGGAGTGGAGTACAGTGTGATATATTGCATTACAGTGGAGTGGAGTGGAGTACAGTGTGATATATTGCATTACAGTGGAGTGGAGTACAGTGTGATATATTGCATTACAGTGGAGTGGAGTGGAGTACAGTGTGATATATTGCATTACAGTGGAGTGGAGTACAGTGTGATATATTGCATTACAGTGGAGTGGAGTGGAGTACAGTGTGATATATTGCATTACAGTGGAGTGGAGTACAGTGTGATATATTGCATTACAGTGGAGTGGAGTACAGTGTGATGTATTGCATTACAGTGGAGTGGAGTACAGTGTGATATATTGCATTACAGTGGAGTGGAGTGGAGTACAGTGTGATATATTGCATTACAGTGGAGTGGAGTACAGTGTGATATATTGCATTACAGTGGAGTGGAGTGGAGTACAGTGTGATATATTGCATTACAGTGGAGTGGAGTGGAGTACAGTGTGATATATTGCATTACAGTGGAGTGCAGTGTGACATATTGCATTACAGTGGAGTGGAGTGGAGTACAGTGTGTTGTGTTGCATTAGAGTGGAGTGGAGTGGAGTACCGTTGATATATTGCATTACAGTGGAGTGGAGTGGAGTACAGTGTGATATATTGCATTACAGTGGAGTGGATTACAGTGTGATATATTGCATTACAGTGGAGTACAGTGTGATATATTGCATTACAGTGGAGTGGAGTACCGTGTGATATATTGCATTACAGTGGAGTGGATTGGAGTACAGTGTGATATATTGGAGTACAGTGGAGTGGAGTACAGTGTGATGTATTGCATTACAGTGGAGTGGAGTGGAGTACAGTGTGATATATTGCATTACAGTGGAGTGGAGTGGAGTACAGTGTGACATATTGCATTACATGGAGTGGAGTACAGTGTGATATATTGCATTACAGTGGAGTGGAGTACCATGTGATATATTGCATTACAGTGGAGTGGAGTGGAGTACAGTGTGATATATTGCATTACAGTGGAGTGGAGTGGAGTACAGTGTGATATATTGCATTACAGTGGAGTGGAGTGGAGTACAGTGTGATATATTGCATTACAGTGGAGTGGAGTGGAGTACAGTGTGATATATTGCATTACAGTGGAGTGGAGTGGAGTACAGTGTGACATATTGCATTACAGTGGAGTGGAGTGGAGTACAGTGTGATATATTGCATTACAGTGGAGTGGAGTGGAGTGTGATATATTGCATTACAGTGGAGTGGAGTACAGTGTGATATATTGCATTACAGTGGAGTGGAGTGGAGTACCGTGTGATATATTGCATTACAGTGGAGTGGAGTACAGTGTGATACAAGTGCATTACAGTGGAGTGGAGTGGAGTACAGTGTGATATATTGCATTACAGTGGAGTGGAGTACCATGTGATATATTGCATTACAGTGGAGTGGAGTGGAGTACAGTGATATATTGCATTACCGTGGAGTGGAGTACAGTGTGATATATTGCATTACAGTGGAGTGGAGTGGAGTACAGTGTGATATATTGCATTACAGTGGAGTGGAGTACCGTGTGATATATTGCATTACAGTGGAGTACAGTGTGATATATTGCATTACCGTGGAGTGGAGTACAGTGTGATATATTGCATTACAGTGGAGTGGAGTGGAGTACAGTGTGATATATTGCATTACAGTGGAGTGGAGTACAGTGTGATATATTGCATTACCGTGGAGTGGAGTACAGTGTGATATATTGCATTACAGTGGAGTGGAGTGGAGTACAGTGTGATATATTGCATTACAGTGGAGTGGAGTGGAGTACAGTGTGCTATATTAAATTACAGTGGAGTACAGTGTGATATATTGCATTACCGTGGAGTGGAGTGGAGTACAGTGTGATATATTGCATTACAGTGGAGTGGAGTACCGTGTGATATATTGCATTACAGTGGAGTGGAGTACAGTGTGATATTTTGCATTACAGTGGAGTGGAGTACCGTGTGATATATTGCATTACAGTGGAGTGGAGTGGAGTACAGTGTGATATATTGCATTACAGTGGAGTGGAGTGGAGTACAGTGTGATATATTGCATTACAGTGGAGTGGAGTGGAGTACAGTGTGATATATTGCATTACAGTGGAGTGGAGTACCATGTGATATATTGCATTACAGTGGAGTACAGTGTGATATATTGCATTACCGTGGAGTGGAGTACAGTGTGATATATTGCATTACAGTGGAGTGGAGTGGAGTACAGTGTGATATATTGCATTACAGTGGAGTGGAGTGGAGTACAGTGTGATATATTGCATTTCAGTTGAGTGGAGTGGAGTACAGTGTGATATATTGCATTACAGTGGAGTGGAGTACAGTGTGATGTATTGCATTACAGTGGAGTGGAGTACCATGTGATATATTGCATTACAGTGGAGTGGAGTACATTGTGATGTAATGCATTACAGTGGAGTGGAGTGGAGTACAGTGTGATATATTGCATTACAGTGGAGTGGAGTGGAGTACAGTGTGTTGTGTTGCATTACAGATCCAGGAGTGTTCAGATGCCTCCCTGCCTCACGAGGTGCGTGCTGCCCACAGTGGATGCCTTGTGGAGTGGATGTGGAAGTCGGCACACTGCGCCACAACACAGCACAGCACTACAGTACATAATATACGATGCTATGATACAGTGTTGTACCACACCCAGTACACTACACTGTGTAATACACGATGCCATGATACATTGTTGTACCACACCCAGTACACTACACTACGTAATACACGATGCCATGATACATTGTTGTACCACACCCAGTACACGACACTGTAATACACGATGCCATGATACATTGTTGTACCACACCCAGTACACTACACTGTGTAATACACGATGCCATGATACATTGTTGTACCACACCCAGTACACTACACTACATAATACACGATGCCATGATACATTGTTGTACCACACCCAGTACACTACACTACGTAATACACGATGCCATGATACATTGTTGTACCACACCCAGTACACTACACTGTGTAATACACGATGCCATGATACATTGTTGTACCACACCCAGTACACTACACTACATAATACACGATGCCATGATACATTGTTGTACCACACCCAGTACACTACACTACGTAATACACGATGCCATGATACATTGTTGTACCACACCCAGTACACTACACTGTGTAATACACGATGCCATGATACATTGTTGTACCACACCCAGTACACTACACTACATAATACACGATGCCATGATACATTGTTGTACCACACCCAGTACACTACACTGTGTAATACACGATGCCATGATACATTGTTGTACCACACCCAGTACACTACACTTTGTAATACACGATGCCATGATACATTGTTGTACCACACCCAGTACACTACACTACATAATACACGATGCCATGATACATTGTTGTACCACACCCAGTACACTACACTACATAATACACGATGCCATGATACATTGTTGTACCACACCCAGTACACTACACTGTGTAATACATGATGCCATGATACATTATTGTACCACACCCAGTACACTACACTTTGTAATACAAGATGCCATGATACATTGTTGTACCACACCCAGTACACTACACTACGTAATACACGATGCCATGATACATTGTTGTACCACACCCAGTACACTACACTACGTAATACACGATGCCATGATACATTGTTGTACCACACCCAGTACACTACACTGTGTAATACACGATGCCATGATACATTGTTGTACCACACCCAGTACACTACACTACATAATACACGATGCCATGATACATTGTTGTACCACACCCAGTACACTACACTACGTAATACACGATGCCATGATACATTGTTGTACCACACCCAGTACACTACACTGTGTAATACACGATGCCATGATACATTGTTGTACCACACCCAGTACACTACACTACATAATACACGATGCCATGATACATTGTTGTACCACACCCAGTACACTACACTGTGTAATACACGATGCCATGATACATTATTGTACCACACCCAGTACACTACACTTTGTAATACACGATGCCATGATACAGTGTCGTACCACACCCAGTACACTACACTACGTAATACACGATGCCATGATACATTGTTGTACCACACCCAGTACACGACACTGTAATAAACGATGCCATGATACATTGTTGTACCACACCCAGTACACTACACTACGTAATACACGATGCCATGATACATTGTTGTACCACACCCAGTACACTACACTGTGTAATACACGATGCCATGATACATTGTTGTACCACACCCAGTACACTACACTGTGTAATACACGATGCCATGATACATTGTTGTACCACACCCAGTACACTACACTACGTAATACACGATGCCATGATACATTGTTGTACCACACCCAGTACACTACACTGTGTAATACACGATGCCATGATACATTGTTGTACCACACCCAGTACACTACACTGTGTAATACACGATGCCATGATACATTGTTGTACCACACCCAGTACACTACACTGTGTAATACACGATGCCATGATACATTGTTGTACCACACCCAGTACACTACACTGTGTAATACACGATGCCATGATACATTGTTGTACCACACCCAGTACACTACACTTTGTAATACAAGATGCCATGATACATTGTTGTACCACACCCAGTACACTACACTGTGTAATACACGATGCCATGATACATTGTTGTACCACACCCAGTACACTACACTGTGTAATACAAGATGCCATGATACAGTGTCGTACCACACCCAGTACACTACACTACGTAATACACGATGCCATGATACATTGTTGTACCACACCCAGTACACGACACTGTAATAAACGATGCCATGATACATTGTTGTACCACACCCAGTACACTACACTACGTAATACACGATGCCATGATACATTGTTGTACCACACCCAGTACACTACACTACGTAATACACGATGCCATGATACATTGTTGTACCACACCCAGTACACGACACTGTAATAAACGATGCCATGATACATTGTTGTACCACACCCAGTACACTACACTACGTAATACACGATGCCATGATACATTGTTGTACCACACCCAGTACACTACACTACGTAATACACGATGCCATGATACATTGTTGTACCACACCCAGTACACGACACTGTAATAAACGATGCCATGATACATTGTTGTACCACACCCAGTACACTACACTACGTAATACACGATGCCATGATACATTGTTGTACCACACCCAGTACACTACACTACGTAATACACGATGCCATGATACATTGTTGTACCACACCCAGTACACGACACTGTAATAAACGATGCCATGATACATTGTTGTACCACACCCAGTACACTACACTACGTAATACACGATGCCATGATACATTGTTGTACCACACCCAGTACACTACACTACGTAATACACGATGCCATGATACATTGTTGTACCACACCCAGTACACTACACTACGTAATACATGATGCCATGATACATTCTTGTACCACACCCAGTACACTACACTACATAATACATGATGCCATGATACATTCTTGTACCACACCCAGTACACTACACTACGTAATACACGATGCCATGATACATTGTTGTACCACACCCAGTACACTACACTGTGTAATACACGATGCCATGATACATTCTTGTACCACACCCAGTACACTACACTACGTAATACACGATGCCCTGATTCATTCTTGTACCACACCCAGTACACGACACTGTAATACACGATGCCATGATACATTGTTGTACCACACCCAGTACACTACACTACGTAATACATGATGCCATGATACATTGTTGTACCACACCCAGTACACTACACTACGTAATACACGATGCCATGATACATTGTTGTACCACACCCAGTACACTACACTACGTAATACACGATGCCATGATACATTGTTGTACCACACCCAGTACACTACACTACGTAATACACGATGCCATGATACATTGTTGTACCACACCCAGTACACTACACTACGTAATACACGATGCCATGATACATTGTTGTACCACACCCAGTACACTACACTGTGTAATACACGATGCCATGATACATTGTTGTACCACACCCAGTACACTACACTACGTAATACACGATGCCATGATACATTGTTGTACCACACCCAGTACACGACACTGTGTAATACACGATGCCATGATACATTGTTGTACCACACCCAGTACACTACACTACGTAATACACGATGCCATGATACATTGTTGTACCACACCCAGTACACTACACTGTGTAATACACGATGCCATGATACATTGTTGTACCACACCCAGTACACTACACTACGTAATACACGATGCCATGATACATTGTTGTACCACACCCAGTACACTACACTGTGTAATACACGATGCCATGATGCATTGTTGTGCCACACCCAGTACACTACACTGTGTAATACACGATGCCATGATACATTGTTGTACCACACCCAGTACACTACACTGTGTAATACACGATGCCATGATACATTGTTGTACCACACCCAGTACACTACCCTGCATAATACATGATGCCATGATACACTGTTGAACATAACACAGTACACTACACTGCATAATACACGATGCCATGATACATTGTTGTACATAACACAGTACACTACACTGCATAATACACGATGCCATGATACATTGTTGTACATAACACAGTACACTACACTGCATAATACACGATGCCATGATACACTGTTGTACATAACACTGTACACTACACTGCATAATACATGATGCCATGATACACTGTTGAACATAACACAGTACACTACACTGCATAATACATGATGCCATGATACATTGTTGTACATAACACAGTACACTACACTGCATAATACATGATGCCATGATACATTGTTGTACATAACACAGTACACTACACTGCATAATACACGATGCCATGATACATTGTTGTACATAACACAGTACACTACACTGCATAATACACGATGCCATGATACACTGTTGTACATAACACAGTACACTACACTGCATAATACATGATGCCATGATACATTGTTGTACATAACACAGTACACTACACTGTGTAATACACGATGCCATGATACATTGTTGTACCACACCCAGTACACTACCCTGCATAATACATGATGCCATGATACACTGTTGAACATAACACAGTACACTACACTGCATAATACACGATGCCATGATACATTGTTGTACATAACACAGTACACTACACTGCATAATACACGATGCCATGATACATTGTTGTACATAACACAGTACACTACACTGCATAATACACGATGCCATGATACACTGTTGTACATAACACTGTACACTACACTGCATAATACATGATGCCATGATACACTGTTGAACATAACACAGTACACTACACTGCATAATACATGATGCCATGATACATTGCTGTACATAACACAGTACACTACACTGCATAATACACGATGCCATGATACATTGTTGTACATAACACAGTACACTACACTGCATAATACACGATGCCATGATACATTGTTGTACATAACACAGTACACTACACTGCATAATACACGATGCCATGATACACTGTTGTACATAACACTGTACACTACACTGCATAATACATGATGCCATGATACACTGTTGAACATAACACAGTACACTACACTGCATAATACATGATGCCATGATACATTGTTGTACATAACACAGTACACTACACTGCATAATACATGATGCCATGATACATTGTTGTACCACACCCAGTAAGTACACTACACTACGTAATACATGATGCCATGATACATTGTTGTACATAACACAGTACACTACACTGCATAATACATGATGCCATGATACATTGTTGTACCACACCCAGTAAGTACACTACACTACGTAATACACGATGCCATGATACATTGTTGTACCACACCCAGTACACGACACTGTGTAATACACGATGCCATGATACATTGTTGTACCACACCCAGTACACTACACTGTGTAATACACGATGCCATGATACATTGTTGTACCACACCCAGTACACTACACTTCATAATACATGATGCCTAAGGTAAAAGCTAAAAGTCACTTCCTCGCAGGAATGATTAGAATGTTTCAAATGAATAGTGTTTAGGCCACACAAACCAGCAAAATGTAACCCAACCTAGTTCCTTCCAACCCAGAGCCATTGAACCCATTTCAACGCAGTGCAATCCACGCCAGCTCAACTAAATCAACCCCGGGCGAGTGGGTTTGAACATCCCGGATCAGGGCCTTTTGCCTGAGAAGGGTCTGTGCCTGCTCTGTACACATTGAAGTCATGGTGCTGACCACTGAGAGCATAATTTAAACTGTCGCACACAGTGCAGCAGAAATGCACTGTTTCAATTTCTCAGATGTAGAATTTTTTATATGCTCGCACATGATGAAGGTCCTCAAATCTCTCAGTTATGCTATAAGCCAGATAGAATCATGAATCTGTCAGTGGCCCAAGTCGACCTGTACTGTGGACAACAACAAGCATCTTGACTTGTATAATGTAGTGACTTAAGTGAACTATTGATGTGTTCTTTGTAGAGTTTTGAGAATTCAGTATTGTTACTTGGTTAAGGTTTCATTACATGTGTGTCAGTATTTCTACAGATGAGCATTTTACATGCAAACCAAAAAAGAAATGGTAGACATAATTTATTCATGTGTTGGTAATACAGTGTTGGTAATACAGTGTTGGTAATACAGTGTTGGTAATACAGTGTTGGTAATACAGTGTTGGTAATACATACAGTGTTGGTAATACATACAGTGTTGGTAATACAGTGTTGGTAATACAGTGTTGGTAATACAGTGTTGGTAATACAGTGTTGGTAATACAGTGACTGTTGATTGGCGGACGGGCTGATGTATTTCACTTGTCCAAAACTTCGAAATCATTTCTGGGGACTCAAAAGTTTACTGAAAAATCTGCTTGCACCCAAGTAAACATGTAATTCATGATCTAAAACCAGTTTCTCTTGCACCGAGTGTGATGACCTCGACAGACCTTCACTCTGAATATATGGTCTGGCACAGAATTAAAACTGGCATGCATCATCTCGCATTTAATTTGCTCTTAATGTAGAAGTAAAACAATGCATGACACATCTTTGTGATTGTTATAGATTATTGCTTTGCAGTTGCTGAAATGAATTTAATTGATTTACTTTTGTATGAGTTTTCCAAGAAAAATCTCATGTGGGTTTACTTTTATTTCAGGGTGAGGAGGATGGCCTGTGCCCAGAAGGAGGGGAGGAGGGGGATGAAGGAGAGGGAGGAGGTGACGGGGAGGGGGAGGGGGAGGGCGAAGGGGAGGGGGATGGCGAAGGGGAGGGGGATGGAGATGGCGAGTCGAAGGTGAGGGTGGTGGTGGACAACTCCTACGTGTGCCAGTACTGCCCCTCCAAGTACAAGACCTACTTCCAACTCAAGTCCCACATGGTGCAACACAAGGCACAGCAGGTAAGCACAGGCACCCATTTGGCTTGTCTCCTTACTCCTCTCACTGTGGAAATGGAGTCTCCTTACTCCTCACACTGTGGAAATGGAGTCTCCTTACTCCTCACACTGTGGAAATAGAGTCTTCTTACTCCTCACACTGTGGAAATAGTCTCCTTACTCCTCTCACTGTGGAAATGGAGTCTCCTTACTCCTCACACTGTGGAAATAGAGTCTCCTTATTGCTCACACTGTGGAAATAGAATATCCTTACTCCTCACACTGTGGAAATAGAGTCTTCTTACTCCTCACACTGTGGAAATAGAGTCTCCTTACTCCTCTCACTGTGGAAATGGAGTCTCCTTACTCCTCACACTGTGGAAATAGAGTATCCTTACTCCTCACACTGTGGAAATAGAATATCCTTACTCCTCTCACTGTGGAAATAGAATATCCTTACTCCTCTCATTGTGGAAATAGAGTCTTCTTACTCCTCACACTGTGGAAATGGAGTCTCCTTACTCCTCTCACTGTGGAAATGGAGTCTCCTTACTCCTCTCACTGTGGAAATAGAATATCCTTACTCTTCACACTGTGGAAATAGAATATCCTTACTCCTCTCACTGTGGAAATGGAGACTCCTTACTCCTCTCACTGTGGAAATATTCTCCTTACTCCTCTCACTGTGGAAATAAAGTCTCCTTACTTGACTCACTATGGAAATAGTCTCTCTACTTCTTGAACTGTGGAAATAGTCTTCTTACTCCTCACACTGTGGAAATAGAGTCTCCTTACTCCTCATACTGTGGAAATAGAGTCTCCTTACTCCTCACACTGTGGAAATAGAGTCTCCTTACTCCTCACACTGTGGAAATAGAGTCTCCTTACTCCTCACACTGTGGAAATAGAATATCCTTACTCCTCACACTGTGGAAATAGAGTCTCCTTACTCCTCTCACTGTGGAAATGGGGTCTCCTTACTCCTCACACTGTGGAAATAGAGTCTCCTTACTCCTCACACTGTGGAAATAGAATATCCTTACTCCTCACACTGTGGAAATGGAGTCTCCTTACTCCTCACACTGTGGAAATAGAGTCTCCTTACTCCTCTCATTGTGGAAATGGGGTCTCCTTACTCCTCACACTGTGGAATTAGAGTCTCCTTACTCCTCACACTGTGGAAATAGAATATCCTTACTCCTCACACTGTGGAAATGGAGTCTCCTTACTCCTCACACTGTGGAAATAGAGTCTCCTTACTCCTCTCACTGTGGAAATGGAGTCTCCTTACTCCTCACACTGTGGAAATAGAGTCTCCTTACTCCTCACTGTGGAAATAGGGTCTCCTTACTCCTCACACTGTGGAAATGGGGTCTCCTTACTCCTCACACTGTGGAAATGGGGTCTCCTTACTCCTCACACTGTGGAAATAGAGTCTTCTTACTCCTCACACTGTGGAAATAGAGTCTCCTTACTCCTCACACTGTGGAAATAGAGTCTTCTTACTCCTCACACTGTGGAAATAGAGTCTCCTTACTCCTCACACTGTGGAAATGGAGTCTCCTTACTCCTCACACTGTGGAAATAGAGTCTTCTTACTCCTCTCACTGTGGAAATAGCGTCTTCTTACTCCTCACACTGTGAAAATAGAATATCCTTACTCCTCACACTGTGGAAATAGAATATCCTTACTCCTCTCACTGTGGAAATAGAGTCTTCTTACTCCTCACACTGTGGAAATAGAGTCTCCTTACTCCTCTCACTGTGGAAATAGAGTCTCCTAATTGCTCACACTGTGGAAATAGAGTCTCCTTACTCCTCACACTGTGGAAATAGAGTCTCCTTACTCCTCACACTGTGGAAATAAAGTCTCCTTACTTGACTCACAATAGAAATAGTCTCCCTACTTCTTGAACTGTGGAAATAGTCTTCTTACTCCTCACAATGTGGAAATAGAGTCTCCTTACTCCTCATACTGTGGAAATAGAGTCTCCTTACTCCTCACTGTGGAAACACTGTGGAAATAGAATATCCTTACTCCTCTCACTGTGGAAATAGAGTCTCCTTACTCCTCACACTGTGGAAATAGAATATCCTTACTCCTCACACTGTGGAAATAGAGTCTCCTTACTCCTCACACTGTGGAAATAAAGTCTCCTTACTTGACTCACTATAGAAATAGTCTCCCTACTTCTTGAACTGTGGAAATAGTCTTCTTACTCCTCACACTGTGGAAATAGAGTCTCCTTACTCCTCATACTTTGGAAATAGAGTCTCCTTACTCCTCACTGTGGAAATAGAGTCTCCTTACTCCTCTCACTGTGGAAATAAAATATCCTTACTCCTCTCACTGTGGAAATAGAGTCTCCTTACTCCTCACACTGTGGAAATAGAGTATCCTTACTGCTCACACTGTTGAAATAGAATCTCCTTACTCCTCACACTGTGGAAATAGAGTCTCCTTACTCCTCACACTGTGGAAATAGGGTCTCCTTACTCCTCACACTGTGGAAATAGTCTCCTTACTCCTCTCACTGTGGAAATAGTCTCCTTACTGCCCAAACTGTGGAAATAGTCTCATTACTTCACAAACTATGGAAATAGTTAATAGACTTCACTTCCTCCTTCTCTAACTCCAGTGACTTTTTAGTCATTGGCCTTTCCTGGAAGTAAATCTCCATGCAGGTCCACACAGCAGGGAGGCACTGCCTTTGGGTGTTGATCCAACATGTCTCCTTACTGGAAAACCGTGGAAATTGACTCCACTGGCCTGAACCCTAACTAGCCCCAGTGGTTGTGCAGTCACACATGGCCTACAAAGGCTGATAGACTGCAAAACTCCACTAGTACCCAGCAGGTAGGCGCCCCTTTTAGGTTGGGGATAAGAATAGATCCATCAAGCCTTCCTCATTGACAGAGGTGAGTTCCTATGGAAATAGAGGCTTCACTTGCCCTTTCTCTGACTAGCTCCTGCGATTTTTTTACATAGCCTACAGAGACTGATAGACCACAACACTCCATTCCTTCATACACAGTGGGTAGGGACAAGCA
>JAWQFJ010000777.1:97630-125130 GCA_034096865.1 Theodoxus fluviatilis | reverse complement strand
TATGTCTTGAATTAACAGCTTTGTGTTGCATGACCTTGGATGACCTTGACCTTGGGTCAAGGTCACATGTATTTTGGTAGGAAAAATGTGTAAAGCATTTCTTCGTGTATGATGTCATTGGTAGGTTTAGTTGTTTGACCTTGACCTTGAAGGTCACCTGAAGGTCAAGGTCATATAAAGGTCAAGGTCAAGCATGTGAGTCGTATGGGCTTTGCCCTTGTTTTAACCTTTTGGGATAAGGGGGATATCTTCACTGGAGTCATTTCATTTATTTGTCATGTTCTTGATTTATAAATTACGTAGCCTATTGCCCTATTATATTCTCAAACAAGTTACAAATGGATGTACTTTAAAATGGAAGAAGACTTTTTCCTTGTTAGTTGTCTTTAAGCAAAATCTCTGAGGCACTGTGTTTGCAGTTCTCAGCAAGAGTTACTTTATCGCAGAGGTGCAAAATTAGGCTCAAGTAATATTTCTTCCTCTAAATGTAGAAAACCACCTCTGTCGCTGTCTAGTCTCCCTATGTGTCAGTCATTACTCCCCCTGTTCTAGGTGATGCCTTTGAAGCCCTTGTGTTTATTTCATGTTGTAGGCACTTCCAGTGCACAAAGTGTATGAATAAGTACTCCACGCCAGAGGCGCTGGAGCATCACATGACCTCCACCACCCACAACTACCCCTGTCCCCACTGCCCCAAAACCTTCACCTGCGAGCGGTACCTCCGCCGGCACCTGCCTACCCATGGCACTGAAGGTGAGGAATTCTGGGGCAATAAGCATGATGCCTGTTTCAATCCCAGACTTCATTTGGAGCTTGTTTTTGAGTCTTCCACGCTGTGTTGTCAGAGTGTAGAGCCCAGCATATGACTGGCGTTCTGTGTTGACCGAGAATAGTTCTTCATTCACCTGTGTAATGGTCATTTGTGGAGAACGTTTGATAAAGCTGCTGTCTTCTGAAAATTGTTGCTGATGTTTTTGTGCCAGCGTACTTGTGCTACGAAGTGTGTGGCTGAGACTTGGTATTGGTGTTCAGTGTTCATAGGGTGGATTATCTGACACTTGGTATTGGTGCTCAGTGTTCATAGGGTGGATTGTCTGACACTTGTTATTGGTGCTCAGTGTTCATAGGGTGGATTATCTGACACTTGTTATTGGTGCTCAGTGTTCATAAGGTGGATTATCTTACACTTGGTATTGGTGCTCAGTGTTCATAGGGTGGATTATCTGACACTTGTTATTGGTGTTCAGTGTTCATAGGGTGGATTATCTGACACTTGGTATTGGTGCTCAGTGTTCATAGGGTGGATTATCTTACACTTGTTATTGGTGCTCAGTGTTCATAGGGTGGATTGTCTTACACTTGTTATTGGTGTTCAGTGTTCATAGGGTGGATTATTTGACACTTGGTATTGGTGCTCAGTGTTCATAGGGTGGATTATCTGACACTTGTTATTGGTGCTCAGTGTTCATAGGGTGGATTGTCTTACACTTGTTATTGGTGTTCAGTGTTCATAGGGTGGATTATTTGACACTTGGTATTGGTGCTCAGTGTTCATAGGGTGGATTATCTGACACTTGTTATTGGTGCTCAGTGTTCATAGGGTGGATTATCTGACACTTGTTATTGGTGCTCAGTGTTCATAGGGTGGATTATCTGACACTTGTTATTGGTGCTCAGTGTTCATAGGGTGGATTGTCTGACACTTGGTATTGGTGCTCAGTGTTCATAGGGTGGATTGTCTGACACTTGTTATTGGTGCTCAGTGTTCATAGGGTGGATTGTCTGACACTTGTTATTGGTGCTCAGTGTTCATAGGGTGGATTGTCTTACACTTGTTATTGGTGCTCAGTGTTCATAAGGTGGATTGTCTTACACTTGTTATTGGTGCTCAGTGTTCATAGGGTGGATTGTCTGACACTTGTTATTGGTGCTCAGTGTTCATAGGGTGGATTATCTTACACTTGGTATTGGTGCTCAGTGTTCATAGGGTGGATTGTCTTACACTTGTTATTGGTGCTCAGTGTTCATAGGGTGGATTGTCTGACACTTGGTATTGGTGCTCAGTGTTCATAGGGTGGATTATCTTACACTTGGTATTGGTGCTCAGTGTTCATAGGGTGGATTATCTTACACTTGGTAGATCTATGTGTTTGTTACACAACAATAAAAAAATTACATTTGTTTTGCTCATGTATCAGCAATCTGACCATTTGTCTTATCCTTTCTCTGGAAGGTAGTCAAAGATTCTGTTTTCTATGTATGCAATTATAATTGAAAAGCTGTTTGACATGGTGTTTTGTATCAATTATGTAGACATGAGATGTTCGGGTAGAAAAATGAATTGATTTTAAAACATTTTTTTAAATTAACAAATATTCAGGAACCTATTCATTGCTGTCGCTAAATTTAGTTTTAAATTGAATGTCATTTTGTCATATGTTGTGATAGTGATTTTCATAGAAACCACCTTGCAGAGGAAATATGGCAGTGGGAATTGCTATGGGATTGCTGTCTGTAAATGGTTATTCCTCCTTTGCTTGTTGTTCAATCCTTAAAATCCTTACAGAGGCGTTTCCCATTTGATCCTTCCCGCGTGACTGACGGACTCCAATTGTAACATCTGTCCCCAGGTCAGTTCCAGTGCCCTACGTGCCAGAAGAAGTTCAAGACGGACCACTACCTGAAGATGCACATGCTGATACACACGGGGGAGAAGCCCTTCCCCTGCGAGCTGTGTGACGCCTCCTTCAACCGCAAGGACAAGCTCAAGCGCCATTTGCTCATCCACGAGACCAACAAGAAGTACCGCTGCCCCTTCAAGACCCTCACCGGTGAGTGGGATTTTGGGGAACTTATCAGTTTTACTCTCATCTTAGAGTCTTACTATGTCTTTATTGTTTTTCCATATTTCTCCATTTACCTCTCCTGAGGTATTCTTTTATGTCAACGTTTTTATCTGGTAGAATTATGTTGCGGCCTTGTATGGCCTGCACAGATGATAAGCCCTTGGGCTCCATCCATCCATCCATCCATCCATCCATCCATCCATCCATCCATCCATCCATCCATCCATCCATCCATCCATCCATCCATCCATCCATCCATCCTTCCATCTATCCATTCATCCATTCATCCATTCATCCACCCAGTTATCCATTCATCCTTTCATCCATCCATGCATCCATCCATGCATCCATCCATTAATCCACCCAGTTATCCATTCATCCGTCCATCCATCCATGCATTCATCCATCCATACATCCATCCATCCATCCATCCATCCATCCATCCATCCGGTGAGTGGGCTGTCCACAGTGAGCTTGTTTTGTTTTGTTTTGGCAGATGAGGAAAGAGGAAATGAGATGTGCCTGTAACACTGTATTACTGTGATGCAAACTGTTCTGTGAGTGGGCTGTAGCTGTCATGTACATCTGTAGAGTGACAGATGTCGGACAAGGCGGAACTCCCCTTGTGGGGGGGGGGGTGGGAACCGACCCACAGAGCCTCCCTGTGTAACTTGTAAGAGGCAGATCAGTAGGGAGGCAGTGCCTCAATTTGCTATTATTCTTGCATGTTCTTTCGATTTCTATTATCAGTGGCCTTACATAGGCCACAAAAGCTAAAAAGGTCATAAAACTTCATCAACATCATCATCATCATCATCATCATCCATCATCATTGTCGTCGTTGTTGTCATCATCAACAAGACGGAAATTGTGAAATGAGACAGGGAATCATGAGTACATTTATGCTTTTTTCAATCTCGTGTATTCATTCATATGAATTGATACTTATGTACAATCATACAATCATGATTACAAACCCTCTTCACCCTGGTGGTCCTGCTCTGACCCAAAACATGGCCCTGCACGTGTGACAGGGATTTGGGAAGGGAATAGATTCTTAGCTATTCTTGTATTTTTTATGCTCATTATCTGAGCCTCACAGGAAATATGTTGTCATGAAGAAAATGAAACTTGTCTGGAGAAAAAAAATGTCCCCCATGACCTTCCAGAATGAGGTACCATGTCCTAGACAGCATGAATCAGCATGGATTGTGGCCAGTGGGGAGACAACTCAGACATTTTCTTTTCTTCCTCTCTCACTTGCATGAGATTTAGAGTGTAGCTGTGCTGTAGATAAGATGTCAGAGGGATTTGGGAAGGCAATTGGGTTTGAGGGCCTGCTTGTTTTGATAGATTCTGAGCTACTCTAGTATATTAGAATTGTTATGCCCATTATCAGAGCCTCACCAGTACGATGATTATTTTCTAATTGAGAGAAATAATTATGTTATTAAGAGGAAGAAAATAACACTTCTCTGAAACTGAAGGGAAAAAAAAAGTCTTTATAATTTAAATGTTAAATGAGGTACCCATGACATCTTACAAGGTTGCCTCCCTTAGGGTGACGTAAAGAGAGTTGAGCAATTTTTAATTTTGCCGTGTTCTCTTGGTCGAAGACAGATACAGAGCTTATGTCAGCAGGTCCATGGTTGGGTTGCTTCAAAGTCTGGGTGTGCAGGTGAGACAGGCAGATTTGGTGATAAACAGACTGCATAAAACTGCAGAAGCTCCTCTCTTTGGACCTGGAGGAAAGACCTGCTGTCTTGATGTCTCCTGCAATCTGAGCTTCTAGATAGCTCCCGGTGGCACAGAAGTGCTGCTTGGGGCCGGCTGTGCGAGTGCTACTGGAGCAGGCCCTGAAAGCTCAGAGATCCAGCTGATGAGGGAGGCATCGGTGCAGCACAGGTTGGCTGTGATTCTTAATGATATTTCCATGCACACCAGTCTGGGAAGTGTTGCTCAGATTTGACGGACATGATCAAGAAGAAAGATTTGCAGTTCTGAAAGATCAGAACAGTCTGTGGTTTTGGGGGACTTAGTGTGTTTTTTTGCATGTCTGTCTGTCAGCACATCCACCTGTCTCAGCCCCATATCCAGTAGTCTCCCCTCCTGCATGAGCGGATTGTCAACTGTTCAACCTCTATCTGCCTATTTAAACCCTGTCTTTTGACAGGCGGATGTAGGTGAGCAAGCTTTGGTGTTTGATTATATGTGAGATACTGTGCCACGGTTCAATCCTGGGGACAGGAGAAAACTGGATTATATCTTGCTATTTCCCCATCGGCGGCTACCCTGTGATATTACTTTGTTTTATAACCCTGTGTGCACGTGAATGAGTATGAATGTAGTATAAGGCGAACATCTTTGATGCACCTTCCCCTTTGTGTGACTGTTAGAGTGTCAGTTTAATGTCTGTGGCGTGCCCTTAAAAACAAAAAGATTGTGCTAAAGGGAGCTTCCTCAGCTTCCCATCATGTCTACTTATGCATTCATTATCCTCCACCTGTTGCTTCCAGGTTGCGTCAAGGAGTTCAACCGTCCAGACAAGCTCAAGGCACACATCATCACGCACAGCGGCATCAAGCCCTTCAAGTGCCGCGACTGTGGCAAGGGATTCAGCAGGAGACCTCACTTGCTGGAGCACGAGCGGGGGCACCGGGCTGACTACAAGTTCCGATGCCCCACCTGCGGAAAGGGGTTCTTCCGCCCCAAGCTTTTCCACGATCACAAGTGCCAGCCGCCTCGGGAGGAGTCGGTGTCCCAGGTGTTCAGGCCCAGGAATCGCCGCAAAGTGGGCCGCCCCCGCAAACGCATGATCAAGGTGAGTGCATGCAGTTGTCTTTAGGGGAAGTTTAGGCTGGTGGCAGATGGTGTGAGAAGTAAGTCATGTATTCTTGCATGAATGCATTATGTTAAAGCAGATACAATGAAGTACTGTGGGTAGATAATGGGGGAAAAAGGCATGTTTCAGAGTTTCAGAGAGAGAATACAAAAGACATTTGACAGATTTGAATAAACTTAATGTTTTTGTTCATTCTTTGACAGTTATAGCTTGTCATTAACCCATTACGACCTACAGTGCGTGATGAAAAAGCCTCCCTAAAACCTGAGGGTTTTTCCGGAGAGAGAAAAAAGAAGTCGACATCCTTTATTCAAATAATTATTTCTTCTCTTCCACACATCCTAGAAACAAGATCTAAAAACTGCTAGAAAGGTAAATAAATAATCTACTCCACTACATCATGACTGCAGCTCCTTGAGTACAAAATGTTTCTGTACAAAAATTGGAAAGGTGACAAAAGTGAAAAATTTTCAAGAACACATAATATTTTGGCTCCAAAATACACTTCAACTCAACTTATTCTCATTGAAACAGTAAAAACTTTACATAATCTTGAAGATGATTCATTTTTATATTTGCAATTAAAATTTCAAAAGAATCAGAGCAGTTGACAAAATATTATGACAGATAATATACACATATGTAAAATAAAAAAAATTTGTCCTTTCGGCATTTGAAAGATATTGCCAACAAAAAAGTATATAACTCAACTTATATTCAACATATCGACAAGATTCAAACACTGTTTGAAAGCTTAAAGTATGCAAAATATCAGGGTACCTTCAAAATCAAGTGATTACATTTACAAGCGGAGAAACGATCGTTTTTGTGGAGAGATCTGATCTCGCGCAACATGGCTGACGATCCTGCAGCAATGCATGAAGGGAGTGATATCGAAGCTGATTCAGATGAGTTCGAAGCACTTTCGGGAGACTACTGTAGCGATTGTTTGGGTGCAGAACAGTCGCAGGAGTGGTTTGAGTTTCTGGAGGAATAGGATGTCGAAGAGGAATTCGAAGGATTCCAGGGAGAGTGAAAGTATGAGAACTTTAGACCATGCCTCCGCCATGATTTTCGTTCGACGAAATCAATGCTTGGAGCGATTATGCTCTAGCTACCAATTTTATGAGCCAGTGAGTCTCTCAAACTGACAATAAACTGATGGTAACTGCTCTAGTGTTAAAACTGCCAAGAAAGGCGCAACACAGGCCACACCGTCTACTCATGATTGATCCAACCAAACTAAAGGGAAGTAAGCAAAAATTACTTGTGAGTGACTGACGTA
Source organism: Theodoxus fluviatilis (assembly GCA_034096865.1). NCBI lineage: Eukaryota > Metazoa > Mollusca > Gastropoda > Cycloneritida > Neritidae > Theodoxus > Theodoxus fluviatilis. The sequence continues at coordinate 118,157 of JAWQFJ010000777.1, read as the reverse complement.
AAAAAATACCTGTAACGTAAGCAAAATCTCGTCCTGCTTTTTTTACTATACAAGATTCTAAGTGACACTTCTTGTTGTCTCAAGTTCTTTGCTTCCAGTAAGTGTGCAAAATGTCAAGGAAATCCGTCCAGTAGTTTTTGAGATATCAGTCGTTAAGTCAGGACTGACAGACAGACAGACAGACAGACAGACAGACACACAGACAGACAGACAGACAGACAGATAAAGCTGTGAGGACCTCCAGTAAACCTGGAGGGATAAATCCAGCTTTTGATGGATTCAGGTTTCCCTTTTATGATGTAGGGGAAAAAAGGACATGACCAAAGCAGACTGCAACAAGAAGGGCAAAGCCCACACGACTCACATGCTGAAAGGATGTGAAAAATGGCTGTTTATTAGACAACATATATTACAGCCCCTGCGACCTTGACCTTGAAGCAAGGTCAAGTCACCATGTATTTTTTTTTACGCCTTGTCATCATACACCATCATGCCAAATTGGGTGTTGATAGACTTAATAGACTCCGAGAAAAATCCAACGTTAAAGTTTTTTAAGGACGCCCGGACGCCCAGACGATACGGGTGACCTAGTATGAAAGTATAACATGTGTACTACAATGTTATGAAGTTTGGAAGAGTTATTTCTATAGTTCAGGGTCAAGGTCACTTCAAAATATGTATACAATCCAACTTTAAAGAGCTCCTGTGACCTTGACCTTGAAGCAAGGTCAATCAAACTAGTATCAAAAGATAGGGATTACTTTGCCCTATATACCCTATATAGGTCAGGTATCCTGTCTCAAAAACTTCAGAGAAAATAGGGAAAATGTGAAAAATGGCTGTTTTTTAGACAACATTTACGGTCCCTGCGACCTTGACCTTGAAGCAAGGTCAAGTCACAATGTATGTTTTTTGACACCTTGTCATCATACACCATCATGCCAAATTGGGTGTTGATAGACTTAATAGTCTCCGAGAAAAATCCAACGTTAAAGTTTTTTACAGACGCCCGGACGGACAAAACGGATGAGTACCTAGACTCACTTTTGCTTCGCATGTGAGTCAATAAACCTAAATATAATCACCCCCACACTGATCTAAGCTATGACCACGCCTTCTCAGATTCAAATGGGTTTCCTCACCGCTACCCTGGCCTCTTACCCCAGGTGACCCAGGAGCTTCTGAAGGAGGGCGCTGGACGTGCGTACAACCCCCGCAGTCGGCACCGAGAGGTGCGCTCCCCAAGACTGCAGGCTCTCAGAGCAGTGCAGCTTGCAGCAGAGCAGGCAGCAACGGTGGAGGCACAGAACCAGGCGGAAACTGAGACCTCCCAGTCGAGCTCTGGTGGCCTTGCAGCAGTGGTGGTTGCGGAGGCTGAGGGGATGGATGGACTGGAGACGGGCAAGCTGACTGGACTCACCACAGAAGGGATGGTCAAGTTGGAGGCTGAGGGGATGGATGGACTGGAGACGGGCAAGCTGACTGGACTCACCACAGAAGGGATGGTCAAGTTGGAGGCACTCGAGGGGGATCAGGCAGAGGGGCTGGTCTCCTTGGCAACGGGGAAGCTAGGGGGGCTGGATGGAACTGGGGTAGGGGGAGGAGTTGTCACTCTTACCCCTGCCCGACTGGCTGAGCTCACGGGAGGAGCCGTGACAGTTCCAGAATCCCTCGTTGACCACTACGTTGTCCAGCTGACCGAGATGGCCGATGGTGTCCACACCACCTTCCTGCCGGCCTCATCAGCACACGTGGTATCAGGAGGCCCCCCAATCACCATCATCGAGGGGTCCATGCTGACGGGGGAAGGGGGGCCAGGGGAAGGCATGGTGGCCACCCAAGTAGTGGTGACGTCTAGTGATGGTGGAACGACATTTGTGACGTGCCCTGCACAGCTAGTGGAGTACACACCTGGCACGCACGCCGCCCTGCTGCAGGAACACCACGCTGCAGCCCACCTGGTCAAGACAGACATGCTTGAGCATTGCCCAACAGATGCCATGTAGTGAACGACCTCCAAACTCTGCAGAACTGAGGCCTGCTTGGACAGAGGAAATGTTGAGCCCCTCTGGAGTTGTTGAGGCGAGAGCTGGAGTCAGTGCAAGCCATCTTGTTCAACCCTTTTGCCACTCTTTGGGGACATATGGAAGGTGAGGGAGCTTTGCTACTCTGTTGTCCCCATGTGTTCTTGCTCTGTCAGATTTGAATTCTGAATGATGTTTCCAGGCAGCGGGAAGCGTCATCATGGAGATACTGAGGGGTCTATCTTTCAGGAGTTATTTTAAACCTATCCTGCTTTGAAAAATTGCCACTGGTATAAACACAACAGCTTGGTTTAGTTTGTCTGCTGCAGGTTTGTTTGAGTGTTGCACAGAGATAAAGCAACCTTTGCTTCTGTCATGTCGGCAGAAGTTCATGCCTGGTCTGCTATTACTATAACTTGTCTCCTTGAAGTTTTCATTGGAAGTCATGCGGATGTAGGATTTTTAACGGGTAGCCTTGAGCTTGTTTGTACACTTGCTTGCATTTGAGAGAGAGAGAGAGAGAGAGAGAGAGAGAGAGAGAGAGAGAGAGAGAGAGAGAGAGAGAGAGAGAGAGAGAGAGAGAGAGAGAGAGAGAGAGAGAGAGAGAGAGAGAGAGAGAGAGAGAGAGAGAGAGAGAGAGAGAGAGAGAGAGAGAGAGAGAGAGAGAGAGAGAGAGACAGAGAGAGAGAGAGATGCAGCTGTAAGAAAAGCCTGTTGAATGCATATTAGAGGGAGGTAACGCTGCTTTGTTGTAAGTTGTCTACCCGCATGATGGCCAATTAAAGGGTTGGTTAATGGCTAAAAGTTACTAGAGCACAACTAGTTCACTACCTCATGTCATAAGCTTGGACTTGCTTCACTTGACAGCATTTGAAGAGTTAGCTAGCTGCAGCATTGTGTCATTGCATGTGAAGGCAACATCAACCCTTTGCCTGCTCACGGAAATAAAAGAGCATGCAGTCCAAAATAACCAGGAACCTCACAGTTGATCAATTAGTAAGAAAATCAGGTTGCAATGTCTATGAGCTGTTCCACTGTGGAGGGCTTGTTGGCTGTTTGCATGCAAGAATTGTGTGACTGTCGTGACCATGTTATACATTATCTACCAAACGTGAGGATATGATCCCTCCCTATCATCATAATGAATTGTTTTGTGGGTGCTTTTATGTTATTTCATTTTGCACCACAGTTCTGAATTAAAAAGATTACCAAGATAATCATCATTGCCTGGATTTATGAGATCAGATACAGCTTCATGTGCTGCTCTCTGATGAAGATGTACTCGTATTCAGTAATCGGTGAATTTTGGTGGAAAAGTTGTCGTGTCACTTATGTGCTGAGCACACTGCAATACTGATGTTTTTTGTGTTGGTACATTACTGTGTTGCCATGCCTGTCAAAGTGTGTAAAATTGCAATACTGATGTTTTTTGTGTTGGTACATTACTGTGCTGCCATGCCTGTCAATGTGTGTAAAATTGAAAATTGTGCAATGGAGTAGTTGGACAGGACATCAAAATAACTATCTTTACTTGACCAGAGAGAGAGAGAGAGAGAGAGAGAGAGAGAGAGAGAGAGAGAGAGAGAGAGAGAGCGGGGGTGGGTGGGGTGGGGGAGAGACATGGAAAGACACACAGCCAACCAACTGAAGCACACACATGCATGCATGCGCAAACAGATGCGTGCATGCATATAATGTAAATTGCACAGACACATAGAGACAAATGTGTGCAGACTCACACAAACATACGTACATGCATGCACACAGAGAATATGACATACACCATATGACAGTAAGACAGTCTTTAAAACATTGTTTCCTATACTTCAATTTTCTGCATCAATTGATGGGCTGCTGAAGAAATTACAAGTATGTACTAATGTGGCTTGATGTTGTGAGCAAGCATTTGTCATTGTGATAACAAGGCTGAAAGATCTGCAACATTTTGCATAGTCAAGTAAATCATCTCAAGAAAGAGCTCATTGGGCTCTTTGTGATTGTCCATAACTGAAGATAATGAATTTCAATCATGATTTTTTTATACCCTTTTAGTCATCAGTGATACGATTATTATGTTAAGTTGTGCAGATATACATATCTCAAAAAGGGAACATGTTAACCTCCATGTAAAGCTTTCTAGCTCAGTGCGATAAGCACTAAACAAAAGGGAACGTTTGGTTTTATATAGTGATTTATCACCGATGTCTGGGTCCCTAACCGCTTTGCACTTTACCCCCTGATCACTGGTCCACTTGATCAATCCTTCACTGGCTCCTGACGACAAACACAGTGACAGACAGATAGTGCACACAGTCAGATACCAGCACCAACTCTATTTGATGGGGAGTATTCTTACCTGGTGACAAAAGCATTGACAGACAGATAGTGCACACAGTCAGGTACCAGCACCAACTCTATTTGATGGGAAGTATTCCCACCTGATGCTGGCTCTGACCACATAACAAGGGTGTATTACACTACAGTATGCCGCTGCATGAATTTGTCTCTACACATGCACAACAGAGATGATTTGCAATCTTTCAATCTAGTTAAAAGGACCGTCTTCTGTGCCGATGGTTTTGACCCTGTTTTGTTTTCCCCTCAGACTAAACTAGTAAACTAGTTCCATGTCATTAAATTTCCCTCTTTCCCTATGGGATCATTGGGGAGGGGGTGGGGGGAAATTGGCGCAAAGGCTATACAATAACAAGTGTAAAACTGATCAATTTTTAACAGCTAAGAATAAAATCAACTCCTCTTTTGCATTTTTAAGGATTACTTGACATCAACAGATAAATCTTACATGACTTTTCACCCTTCAAAACCAAGTTGCATATTTCTGATGCTGGGCACTGAGTGGTCAAAGTTTAAAGCTGTCCAGATGAAGGTGCTGTAATTTTGTAGCACTTTGAGGACTTGCAATTAATTTGATTGTCGTATCTTCACATGCTGTGCAGATCTAGTGGAAAGAGTTGTCAGAGAATAAGATTTTGTTAGTTCTGGTTCTAGTTTGAAGCATTGTTTTTAACACTTCTTGCTGCTGTTACGAATTGTTGTCATGGCCCCACTGACAATCTTGCAACAATACACACTCTGTTGCTATGGAGATGGTGCTCTATGCTATCACATCTCTCAGTGTTTCCTGCCTTCTGGATACAGATTGCACTGAACATGAAATTGTGCAGTTGATCGTTTGCTCCACAAAAATGTTAAAGACCAAATATGTTGATTAAAAAAGTTTAATGTAATTTTTATTGAAATGCAATAGAAACTATATATGATTTTTAAAATATTAGTGTTGCTGGTTACCATTCATTCTGTTGATCATTTCCCCCTTTTTGAATATGTTAAGGAGTGAATTTTGTTACTCTAGCTTGTACTTGTGTTCGTTGTCACATTAGTGAATCATTGTTGTACAATGTACACCAACATTGGAATGCCGAGCTTGGAAAGTTCAGGGATTTCATAAATGCTGAAATGGCTGCCGTCATCTACTGCTACTGTTAGTGTTAAGATGTTTTGTTGCTGGTGGAAAGAATTTTTATTGGAAATTGTTGTTTGTAAAAACTTGTTGTGTTCATGTTTATGAGTTAATTGTGGATTCATTAGGAATATGTTAAGGTCTATTATAGTGACCTCATTCAAACTTTGCATTAAACATGTACATACCATTCAAATATCAAATGTCTCTCATATGTGTGACAGTTTCTGCTTACAGACGGGCTGTGCTATCGTGTTTTTATAAAGAAAATGTCTGTAATTGTAGCTTTGCTCAGTATTATTCAATGATTTAATGAATTGTGCAAGTTGGGAAGTGAAGGGAAACGGGTTACCTTCATTCTTCGTGCCTTACAATAGCCACGTGTAGGCGTACTGACATGGTGCAATGAATGGTGGCTGTGAACAAAAGATGACTGAGTTTGAATGTATTTGCATGTTTTTATGTGCAAGAGGTATTACAGAGGATGCATAATGTACAGTTTATTATTGTAGGTATGTCCTTGTTCAGTAAAATGAAATTGCATGATTCACACGTAGTTTGTGTGATCATTTGGTGACGCCGTGCATCCTCAATGAAGCTGAGGACAATTATCCCCTTCACCTTTCGGTTAAAACCACTGAAAACTGATATTTAATCAGCTCATTCCCTTCCACAAATTGCCTGCGTAATCCTGATTTAGACCCTTTACACATGTCTAGTTCCAAGAAAAGTACTTGCAAACACACAAAAAACTTGGCTAGATGCATGTTGTACACCACATGGTTCTCCTCCTCCCCCTCCTCCTCCTCCTTCTCCACCCCCTCCTCCTCACCTCCTCCTCCTCCTCCTCACCTCCTCCTCCTCCGCCTCCTCCTCCCCCCTCCCCCCCCCCCCCCTACCTCCTCCTCCTCCTCCCCTCCTCCTTCTCCTCCCCCACCCTCCCTTTCTCCTCCCCCTCCGTATATTTTACAATAATCGACGTCATCATCGTCGTCATTGCCGTCGTTCCTGTCGTCATAGCCACAGGCCACTAGACATGACTTTGATCCTCTGTGGGTGAGATGCGGCCATACACTTCCGGTCTGGAGGGGAAGAGTCCAGTCGGAATACTTGAAATAATGACGCAACCGGCTTCTCCAGAACAGAATGGGCACTAGTACGCCATCGCCACTACAAATGGCGATGATGATGATGATGATAATGACAAAGATGCTGCTGCTGATAACGAAGATGACGACGATGGAATTTCACGGCCTATCAGCCCCTGTTGGCTATGTAAAGCAATTGACTACAAACATCGCTGGAGCTGGTTATAGCAAGCCAAGTCTCTATATCCCTGGTTATTCGACTTTCACAAATCGCGCACTGAGGCGCGCAGAGTAGGTCTTCCCTCCCGACTGACCAGTGCAGCATCGTCTGTCCTTTGTTCTAGCCAGTGTGCGGGGCACCTCTTCCACGCTCTGGTTCCCCCTGCGGGTTGGGGGTCAGAATAGACCCACCGCGTCTCCCCACGCGATTCGTAAGAGGCGAATGAGTAGGGACATCGTAACTTCATTTGCGCTTACTCTAAGCTATTCTAGTCATTTTTGTGCCTAATGGCCTTGCATAGCCTGCAAAGGCTGATAGGCCGTAAAACACCCATCCATCCATCCATCCATCCATCCACCTATCCATTCATCAATCCCCCTATCCATCCATCCATCCGCCCATCCATCCATCAGTCCATCCATCCACCTATCCATCCATTCATCCACGTTCTCGTTCAGGCACCAGAGAAAACCACTGCTTTCTCAGGATTACCGAACTGCTTCTTGCAAGGAAGCTAATGGCTTTCTGCCGAGGGGCGCGACTGCTTGGGCTAATGCGTCCGAGCCAGGAAAAATCCCACTTGAATTGTAAGCTCAAAGAGCAGGAGACCTCATTACAGGGTTCTGGTGCTATACAAAAAGAAGAGTCGATAGACGGACGAATGGATCAAGAGACAGGCAGGCGCAGGCAGGCAGGCAGGCAGGCAGACAGACACTGAGACAGACACACACACACACACACACACGTGCATACAAACACACATACATAGAGAGAGAGAGAGAGAGATTTGATTGATTTGATTTGATTTGATTTGCTTTTATTGAGGCCGACGACCCATCTCAGTATTTAAAATGCATATAATTTTACACATTAAAAATGATTTTAGATCCGCAAGTTATGTAATACAGCAATACTTCATAGTGTTATGTACAGTTGAGAGAGAGAGAGAGAGAGAGAGAGAGAGAGAGAGAGAGAGATTGTATATGGCCAACGACCCATCTCACATACAAGTACACAATTGGCTTGTTCAGGAGGCGCAGCGCTGCATGTGATTCACTCCTGAACAGCAATTTTGGGGCGTGATTCACTCAGCGCTGAGCAGCGCTATGCATCACCGATCCGAGATGATTCACACGATTTTCAAAATGGCGTCTTCGGTCCCGCACTGGCCGTCGATGCGTAAAATAACCAACCCTCAGAAACATCATTTTGGGACTGGAACGGGCTTTATTTGCCCCAAGCGCTCTGTATGCGCGAGTAATGGCAAGTAAGGATGGCCCAGTAGTGGACTTTATTCATGCAGAATACATTTAAACGTGCATAAAGGATGTCTGTGGCAAAGAAAACACTTTCTTAGCGTCTAGCAACACAACATGAGGCGCAGAAGATCTACCTCCCCTTTAACAAGTGAAGCGCTGCACTAAATCTGTAAGTGTTCAGAAGAGGCAAAGAGCGCTCAATTGCCAACATGAAGCGCTCATGCAGCGCTTTGCACTCCTGAACAAACCTAAGGTTTTCAATATGATGATGTTAGGATAAACAGGCAATTATATTATACATATGCTAGAGTAATACAATGCAACTGCAGCGACTTGTCTCCTTTGCAAAGTCCTGTCTGTACAGGGGTAGTCCTAGCTTGCACCGGAAGTCCTGTCTGTACAGGGGTAGTCCTAGCTTGCACCGGAAGTCCTGTCTGTACAGGGGTAGTCCTAGCTTGCACCGGGAAGTCCTGTCTGTACAGGGGTAGTCCTAGCTTGCACCGGAAGTCCTGTCTGTACAGGGGTAGTCCTAGCTTGCACCGGAAGTCCTGTCTGTACAGGGGTAGTCCTAGCTTGCACCGGGAAGTCCTGTCTGTACAGGGGTAGTCCTAGCTTGCACCGGAAGTCCTGTCTGTACAGGGGTAGTCCTAGCTTGCACCGGAAGTCCTGTCTGTACAGGGGTAGTCCTAGCTTGCACCGGAAGTCCTGTCTGTACAGGGGTAGTCCTAGCTTGCACCGGAAGTCCTGTCTGTACAGGGGTAGTCCTAGCTTGCACCGGAAGTCCTGTCTGTACAGGGGTAGTCCTAGCTTGCACCGGAAGTCCTGTCTGTACAGGGGTAGTCCTAGCTTGCACCGGAAGTCCTGTCTGTACAGGGGTAGTCCTAGCTTGCACCGGAAGTCCTGTCTGTACAGGGGTAGTCCTAGCTTGCACCGGGAAGTCCTGTCTGTACAGGGGTAGTCCTAGCTTGCACCGGAAGTCCTGTCTGTACAGGGGTAGTCCTAGCTTGCACCGGAAGTCCTGTCTGTACAGGGGTAGTCCTAGCTTGCACCGGGAAGTCCTGTCTGTACAGGGGTAGTCCTAGCTTGCACCGGGAAGTCCTGTCTGTGCAGGGGTAGTCCTAGCTTGCACCGGAAGTCCTGTCTGTGCAGGGGTAGTCCTAGCTTGCACCGGGAAGTCCTGTCTGTGCAGGGGTAGTCCTAGCTTGCACCGGAAGTCCTGTCTGTACAGGGGTTCTCCTAGCTTGCACCGGAAGTCCTGTCTGTACAGGGGTAGTCCTAGCTTGCACCGGAAGTCCTGTCTGTACAGGGGTAGTCCTAGCTTGCACCGGAAGTCCTGTCTGTACAGGGGTAGTCCTAGCTTGCACCGGAAGTCCTGTCTGTACAGGGGTAGTCCTAGCTTGCACCGGAAGTCCTGTCTGTACAGGGGTAGTCCTAGCTTGCACCGGAAGTCCTGTCTGTGCAGGGGTAGTCCTAGCTTGCACCGGAAGTCCTGTCTGTGCAGGGGTAGTCCTAGCTTGCACCGGAAGTCCTGTCTGTACAGGGGTAGTCCTAGCTTGCACCGGAAGTCCTGTCTGTACAGGGGTAGTTGTCGCGTGGGCGCGACAGGTAGGGTGATTAAAGGAATATTGAGGGGGGTGATAAATTGAGTAGACACCGCGTTCCGCTCGAAAACCAAGGTTAGGGTCAGGGTTCACCGTAGAATGGGGCGGAAAGTTCTCAGCGAGGGATGTGGGCTGAGGCGTGATTACATTGTCAGGGGATTACCGATTGACCCGGCACGGGCCGAGGGGTCAATTAGCATGTAAGCTCCCTGATTGGTGCGCACTACCGCGCGAGGGAGGTTTCTCGTTTTGGAAGGTGCTAAAACGAGGTTCAATTATTCATCGTGTTGGATGAGAGGTGGACGTGCGAGCTTGGTGCTCCGCGTATCGAAAACCACTGGAGTGGGTTTTTGGTTGCGAATGTCGGAATTCGCAAGTCTTGCCTCGGAGGCTAGGCCAGCCTGCCAGGAAGACACCGAGAATTAGTCTTGAACCGGACGTGAGGATTTTGTCGACGTGTTACCACAGCCTTCGTGGGGTAAGGGCCGAATTCTTGCTTCTTTCGTTTGCCATGTGGGAAATGACCGTTTGGGATGACGGCGGGAAACATTCGATTATTGGGACGAAAATGAATAAGCTAAAAATAAGGGACTCGTTTCTTTGGTAGAAGCGGTAAACTCCAATTTTACATTGAGTTGTGAATTCGTGTAATCTCGTTTAACGTCTGGATAGTTTAAACGAGGCGTTCTCGTGGGGAGGGGAACGGGGAGAGGGTTTCTCTGAACACGTGGGTCAAGGGCAGTTGCCCTGTTTCTAGTAATTCTTTGAAAGAGTTCATGGGGAGTAGAAAATATTAGCTTATTAGTCTAGGCCGTTGTGTTACAGGCTTTGTAGGGTAGCCGAGTCTTGTGGATGACCGCTGCTACGACGTGGATGATGGTGGATGGTGGATCAGAACTCTACCGTCCCCGCCGAGTTTCTGAGGGTCCTACTTACGGCGCCAGGTGGAACGCTGGCGCGGTCGACATGCTGGTTTCTTCAAGTACACTGGAGTGTGCTGGTTTCCTCAACGTGGATATTCCGGGTTGCAAGTATTTTCTCGTGTAGTAAGCCTAGTCTAGCTCAGGGAGTGGACTGTGAGAATCCCAGGGGGAAATTTGTGTGTTTCTGACTTACTACAGACTTCGTCTTTCTTCTAACTGTGGGTGCAGTGGAAGATAGCGAGGGGGCACGGAGACAATCTGTGTAACAGGTATCGCTCAGGGGAGTGCTTTCCTTTCACGTACGCAAGTAGTGAAGAAAGAGAGATGGGGACTGTAATCTCTCCCTGCACTGGGGATGTGTAGGAAGTCTAACTCTACTGGACTGGGAGTGGGACACTTCTAAAGAGTGGACTGGAATTTCTGGGGGGAGAAATTCAACTCGGACTGGAAGTCCGAGCGGACAGCAAGGAGGGGGTTTGAACTTCTGTACTTTCTTACCTGTGAGGAGTGGAAGCTACTGGTGGGTTGCAACGGCGGACATTGCAACGGAACTGTGTGAGAAACGTGTTGATTCACTTGTTGGATGAGGTATTTCACACATGTGTCAAGTGGACTGGACTGTGGTAACCTTGCTGTGTTTTGTGGACTTGTGTTGAATGAGTGTGACGATGCTCGTGAACTTGGGCGGAGCCAAGAGGTCAGCGAGTACGGGTCTTCATTCATGTGTTTATTGCAGCTTGCCTAGCCTTGTTGTTTAGCGTTGCGACGTTTTGATTGGCTGGAGCCGGGAGGTGCAGGCGTGCAGGCGCGGCTGGAGCGGAGAGCTTTGTTATGGTCTGGCGTGACCGGCTTGGGGTCAGGCCGGGCTGCGCTGACTCTTACTCGGGAGCGGAGTGAGAGGGGGAGAGAGAGACGGGGTATCTCTTTTGGGGTTTGTTGTTATCTGAGCGTGCCCTGCTCGGAGTTTGGGGAAGCGTTATCTTCTCAGGGAAGGGAAGAGACATTTTTGGTGAAGTTTGGATTGAACTTGGGTATTTCTTCCAAATTCGGGAATTTGTGGGGAGTTTCCTTTGTGGATGTTTATGCTTGTTTAAGTCTATTTGGTGGACTTGGTTGTAGAAGGGTGTTTGTATGCCTTTTGGGAGTTGGAAGTGTTTATGGGGGATTTTATTGAATGGATTGTTGTTGTACTGACTAGGACGGTCACAACGAGGGGTGGAAAGCGGATTTTTGGAGAAGTTTGTGGACCATTTTTTCTCTGTTTTGTGAAAACAGGTGGTTGGTTGGAGTCTGTGTATTTTTGAATTCATAAGGTCAACTTACACGTTACCGGTAACGCTGTGGTTTTGTTGCCTATGATTCCTTGTTTGGGGAGTTGGAGATTTGGTGTACCTTGTTGAAGGTGGTTTGGGGATTTTGTGTTTGTTTCAGCATTTTTCAGCAGGAGCAGTACCATCTTGTTGTGTTGGTGGACCAAGACCGTGTTGTTGTTTGGGTCCCCCATTTGCATTGAGTACTGCTTATGCTTCACCTTCACTGCTCTGAGCAGGAAGGGGGAGTTGTTGATTAAACTGTTCTTTTATACCTGATTCAGTGGTTCCTCTTATTTCATCTGTTTGTTTACTTGTGGTGTCTCCAAAGGTGTGGCAGTTGAGTTTAGCTGTAAACTCTCAAGTTGTCTTCTGGCCCTCACCCTCAGGGCGACTACCTCGTCCCTGAGGGTGAAAGTGCAGCATCGCAAAACTGCATTAAAGCTATTAGAACACTTGTAAACGCGACAGTAAGCGAGCCTGCCCCAGGATTTATATCTAATTTCTAATTTTTGAGTAAAATTACCTCATTTTGCCGAACTGTCCACACCTCTGGAAAACACCGAACCACTGATGAGGGACTGTTTATTTTGCATTTCCCATGCTGTTTGCTTGCTGCCATTATTACCTTGTTCGCTCGTGCATTTCTTTGCAGCCCTTGTTGAGTTTAGCTGCTTAGATCGTTTCACTGGGGTCGTGAAATTTTGAGATTATGGAGCTTCGTTCAGGACACTTGACTGGGGAGAGTAGCAATGGGGGATCAGTTGATGAGTCTAGGAGGAACAGAATAGAGCGCTGGCGGAGCCTAGCCTCAGATCTAGACATAGAGGATTCAGCTGTACCCGACTTTATCGCGGGCCATTTAGCTAGAGAGGAAGCTGATCTGGCGCGATTGGAGCTTGAACGTTTGAAGCTTGAAAGAGAGAATGAAGTGAACGAGCAGAGGCAGAGGAGAGAGTTTGAGGAGAAGCAGAAGCGAGAAAGATGGGAGTGCGAAGAGAAGCAGAGGCGAGAGCGAGTGGAAGCAGAAGAGCGACTGAGAAGAGAGAAAGAAGAGCATGCTTTGCGGATGCAATTGCTGACTCAGGGAGCTAGGTCGACAGCTCGAATGGATGAGGACCATCCAAGTGTGAGTGGGGAGACGGATGAGAATCATGCAGACTTAGGGTTTAGAGCTTCTATCCCTCTCTTCGATGAGACTAAGGAAGAAATAGCTACGTGGTTACGTAGGTTTGAACGGGTGGCAAATGTATGCAAGTGGGCAAGAGACACATGGGCTACCCGCGTTTCCACTAGGTTGACAGGGAAAGCAGCGGAGCTGTATAACTCCTTAGATGATGGAACTGCAGAAGACTATGAAGGTCTGAAGGCCGCGCTGCTGACGCGCTATCAGCTCACGGCAGAAACCTATCGGTTGAGGTTTCGATCCTGTAGAAAGAAGGAAAGTGAAACGTTCGTCCAGCTTGGTGCTAGGATGACAGAGAATCTTTCGAAATGGAGGGAACTTTCGAAGATTAGTGAGCTTGAGGAGCTCATCCTCTTAGAGCAGTTCTTGCAATCTCTTCCTTCTGAGATGACGGTGTACATCAAAGAGAAGAGACCTCAGACGCTGAGGGAGGCATGTGAGTTAGCGGAAATCTACGCAGAGGCGCACCTCGGGTGCGAAAGGAAACCTTTCCAATCTAGTCGTCCACAGGGTGGGAATGTTCATGGGAAAGGAAAAGTCCAAGGGAAGAAAAAGGGAACAAAAGGGATGGGATCGAGGGGACCTAGCACTCAGAAGTGCTATATCTGTCAATCGCCGAAGCACTTTGCAAGGGATTGTCCGAAAAGAGTAAAAACTGCAGGGGCAGTGTCGGGGGGACCTATTCGATCACTGGGACCCATCGCCGTTCCGACTTTGTGTCTTCCGTGTAGCCGTCAAAGCTATGACCCGAGATGTTCTGTGACCGTAGATGGAGTAGCAGTACAGGGACTCCGCGATACCGGATCGCAAGTGTGCGTAGTGAAGAGGGCACTCGTAGCACCGTCGAAGTTCAAAGGTCAAGAACTAGAAGTAGCTATGGCTGAGTCCAGCCTGAAGAGATTCTGTCCAGTCGTCCGGATGGCGATAGACAGTCCGTTCTACTCCGGTGACGTCGATGCAGTCGTGATGGAATCACCTGCAGCCGACTTTATCGTGGGGAATCACGCTCGGCTGAGCGATTCCGAAGTTCTTCCCGTTTATGGGCAACCGAAGTCAGTTGCAATAGTGACACGTGCGCAGACCGTTGCTAAGAAGAAGGGAAAGCTAACTCCGCTACGTGTAGCTTCGCCAGGGTTGGGAGAAGTAACTCCGAAGAAGCTGGGGGAACTACAGTTGGCAGATCCTACACTCCGTCATTGTCGCGAGGCAGCGGAGAAAAGGACAGTGAGTTCGACAAAGCACTCAGGGGAGATCCGCTTCGTGTGGAAGAAAGGACTCCTATACAGGGAATTCCGGGGAAAAGGGGTAGTGTACACCCAAGTAGTTGTGCCACGTGAGCTTAGGGCAGGAGTCTTACGACTCGCTCACGAACCGCCGATGGGAGGACACATGGGAGTGCAACGAACTAGGGAAAGGGTCTGGAAACATTTCTATTGGCCGGGGATGTGCCCCGAGACACGTCACTTCGTAGCGTCCTGTGACAAGTGTCAGAGAGTCTGTCCGAAACCGCAGAAAGTGCCGATCGGCAAGATGCCACTCATAGACACCCCTTTTGAGAGAGTGGCTGTCGATATTGTGGGACCCATTACTCCTGCTGCGGAGAGTGGGAACAGGTACATCCTAGTCTTGGTGGACTATGCCACTCGGTACCCTGAGGCAATCCCACTGAAGAGTATCGATGCCGTTACCGTCGCAGAAGCCATGTGGCAAGTCTGGACGCGGGTGGGAATCCCCGCTGAAATTCTGACGGACAGAGGAACTCAGTTCATGAGTGAGGTGATGCGCGAGGTCGAGAGATTGCTGGCTATCAAAGGGCTAGCTACGACCCCCTACCACGCTCAGGGGAATGGGCTAGTTGAGCGATACAACGGGACACTTAAGACCATGTTGCGGAAGTTGTCCCAAGAGAAGCCCAGGCAGTGGGACAGGTACATTCCCGCGTTACTGTTCGCGTACCGGGAAGTTCCCCAAGAAAGCCTAGGGTTTTCCCCCTTTGAACTGTTGTATGGACGCACCGTTCGCGGCCCGATGGCAGTACTCCGCGGCCTGTGGACCGAGGAGGGGGCCGATGAACAAGTTCGTACCACGTCTGAATACGTGGTCGACTTGCGCAACCGCATTGAGGAGACCTGCGAGCTGGCGCGCCGACGGTTGGCCACCGCTACAGAGCGGCACGCTGGAGTGTTTAACAGGCGGACAGAGGACCGCCAGTTCCATCCAGGGGAACAAGTGCTGCTGTTGTTGCCGCAACAGCACAATAAGCTCCAGCTGTGTTGGCAGGGACCTTTTGAGGTTGTGCAGAGAAGAGGGGAATGCGACTACCTTGTCAGGGCATTCGGACGTGAGAGGCTCTACCACGCGAATCTCCTGAAACGGTATCGTGTTCGGCAGACAGGGGAGTTCAATAGTCCCACGCCCACCATTGCCGTCGCAGTGGTCGAGGAGGGTGAGGACATGACTCCGCCTGACCGCGAACTTCCCCTACCTCAATTAGTCGCAGAGGAGTCTGCGAGAGACATCGTGCTGGCTGCTACTCTGACCGACAGTCAGAGGAGGCAAGCGTTGAGTCTGGCAGCAAAGTACGAATCGGTCCTGACCGATCTCCCACTCCAGACCAACCTTGTCTCCTTCGATATGACAGTCGAGACCGCGCGACCAGTCCGAGTCCGGCAGTACCCTCTGCCGTACGCGAAGTTGGAGACAGTGAAGGAGGAAGTGAAGGCCATGTTGCGACTCGGGGTGATCGAGCCGGCAGCTTCGCCTTACAACGCTCCAGTTGTCCTCGTCAAGAAGAAAGACGGGCAACATCGTTTCTGTGTCGACTACAGGTCGCTGAACAACGTGACCGTGTTCGATGCTGAACCGCTACCTGATGTAGAAAATCTCTTTGCCAAGATCGGGGGGGCAAAATACTTTTCGAAGATAGACCTTTCCAAAGGTTACTGGCAAATCCCGGTGCGGGAGGATGTGCGGCCCATGACCGCTTTCACCACTCCTGCTGGCCAATTTCAGTTTCGCGTTATGCCTTTTGGACTGAAGAACGCTGTCGCGGTCTTCTCTCGTATGATGCGAGCACTGTTGGAGCCACTGGGGAGGAGCGATGTCCATAACTTCATGGACGACATCCTCATCGCCACTAGGACTTGGCCAGAGCACTTAGAAGCCTTGGAGGCTGTGCTGAAATGTCTCAGACGGGCGAATCTCTCAGCCCGACCCACAAAGTGTTGTGTGGGATTTCTAGAGTTGCCATTCTTGGGACATGTAGTCAGGGAGGGAGAAATCTTGCCCGAGGGAGACAAGATCGAGAAAGTGGAGAAGGCACCGGTACCTGAGACTAAGAAGCAGGTGCGTGCGTTCCTAGGTCTAGCGGGATATTACAGAAAATTCATCCCAAACTTCTCTGCTATTGCCCTTCCTCTCTCGAGTCTTACTCGAAAGAATGCACCAAACCGTGTGGAGTGGACAGCAGCGTGCGAGACTGCGTTCAGGGCGCTGAAAGCGAGACTCACGGCACGACCCGTTTTGCAGCTGCCTGACTTGTCTAGCCCGTTCACTCTACGGACCGACGCTTCAGACAGTGGTCTGGGAGCTGTCCTCTTACAGGAGAAAAGCGGAGTGCCGCACCCTGTGGCTTATGCCAGTCGAAAGTTGTCAGGGGCAGAGAGCCGCTACTCCACCATCGAGCGAGAATGCTTGGCGGTGGTGTGGGCACTCCACAAGTTTCAGCCATTCCTATATGGCAAGCCATTCGTCCTAGAGACGGATCATCAACCACTGCGCTACTTGCAGACTGCCAAGGTGGCAAATGGAAGACTCATGCGGTGGAGTCTCTTGCTGCAAGCGTACAGCTTCACTGTCCGAGTGATACCTGGGAGCAAAAACGTAGGGGCTGACTATCTCAGTCGAGCCTGTGCTCCAGGGGAGGCTGAGTAGTGGTGTACTTCCGAGAATCTCCGATTCCTGACGTTGGTGAGTGAAAGTAGAGTTTGTCGAAGGGTATGGGCCATTCCCGGGCGAGGGGTTGTTTGCGGATTCGATATGGTGCCTCTTCCTGGCTGAGGACGAGTGTCACCTGTCCCCGCTACAATCCGTGTCATCTTTAAACTCGAGCAATAAAATAGATTGCTAACTTGGGAGAACAGTCGAGAGAAGGGGGAGGGTCCTTTCACTACACGAGCGGGCAGGGGCATCGAGTGAGGAAGTTTGGTCGAAAGTGCTGACCGGGAGTCAGATCTTGAGTTGGGAGGCTTGTCGCGTGGGCGCGACAGGTAGGGTGATTAAAGGAATATTGAGGGGGGTGATAAATTGAGTAGACACCGCGTTCCGCTCGAAAACCAAGGTTAGGGTCAGGGTTCACCGTAGAATGGGGCGGAAAGTTCTCAGCGAGGGATGTGGGCTGAGGCGTGATTACATTGTCAGGGGATTACCGATTGACCCGGCACGGGCCGAGGGGTCAATTAGCATGTAAGCTCCCTGATTGGTGCGCACTACCGCGCGAGGGAGGTTTCTCGTTTTGGAAGGTGCTAAAACGAGGTTCAATTATTCATCGTGTTGGATGAGAGGTGGACGTGCGAGCTTGGTGCTCCGCGTATCGAAAACCACTGGAGTGGGTTTTTGGTTTGCGAATGTCGGAATTCGCAAGTCTTGCCTCGGAGGCTAGGCCAGCCTGCCAGGAAGACACCGAGAATTAGTCTTGAACCGGACGTGAGGATTTTGTCGACGTGTTACCACAGCCTTCGTGGGGTAAGGGCCGAATTCTTGCTTCTTTCGTTTGCCATGTGGGAAATGACCGTTTGGGATGACGGCGGGAAGCATTCGATTATTGGGACGAAAATGAATAAGCTAAAAATAAGGGACTCGTTTCTTTGGTAGAAGCGGTAAACTCCAATTTTACATTGAGTTGTGAATTCGTGTAATCTCGTTTAACGTCTGGATAGTTTAAACGAGGCGTTCTCGTGGGGAGGGGAACGGGGAGAGGGTTTCTCTGAACACGTGGGTCAAGGGCAGTTGCCCTGTTTCTAGTAATTCTTTGAAAGAGTTCATGGGAAGTAGAAAATATTAGCTTATTAGTCTAGGCCGTTGTGTTACAGGCTTTGTAGGGTAGCCGAGTCTTGTGGATGACCGCTGCTACGACGTGGATGATGGTGGATGGTGGATCAGAACTCTACCGTCCCCGCCGAGTTTCTGAGGGTCCTACTTACGGCGCCAGGTGGAACGCTGGCGCGGTCGACATGCTGGTTTCTTCAAGTACACTGGAGTGTGCTGGTTTCCTCAACGTGGATATTCCGGGTTGCAAGTATTTTCTCGTGTAGTAAGCCTAGTCTAACTCAGGGAGTGGACTGTGAGAATCCCAGGGGGAAATTTGTGTGTTTCTGACTTACTACAGACTTCGTCTTTCTTCTAACTGTGGGTGCAGTGGAAGACAGCGAGGGGGCACGGAGACAATCTGTGTAACAGGTATCGCTCAGGGGAGTGCTTTCCTTTCACGTACGCAAGTAGTGAAGAAAGAGAGATGGGGACTGTAATCTCTCCCTGCACTGGGGATGTGTAGGAAGTCTAACTCTACTGGACTGGGAGTGGGACACTTCTAAAGAGTGGACTGGAATTTCTGGGGGGAGAAATTCAACTCGGACTGGAAGTCCGAGCGGACAGCAAGGAGGGGGTTTGAACTTCTGTACTTTCTTACCTGTGAGGAGTGGAAGCTACTGGTGGGTTGCAACGGCGGACATTGCAACGGAACTGTGTGAGAAACGTGTTGATTCACTTGTTGGATGAGGTATTTCACACATGTGTCAAGTGGACTGGACTGTGGTAACCTTGCTGTGTTTTGTGGACTTGTGTTGAATGAGTGTGACGATGCTCGTGAACTTGGGCGGAGCCAAGAGGTCAGCGAGTACGGGTCTTCATTCATGTGTTTATTGCAGCTTGCCTAGCCTTGTTGTTTAGCGTTGCGACGTTTTGATTGGCTGGAGCCGGGAGGTGCAGGCGCGGCTGGAGCGGAGAGCTTTGTTATGGTCTGGCGTGACCGGCTTGGGGTCAGGCCGGGCTGCGCTGACTCTTACTCGGGAGCGGAGTGAGAGGGGGAGAGAGAGAGACGGGGTATCTCTTTTGGGGTTTGTTGTTATCTGAGCGTGCCCTGCTCGGAGTTTGGGGAAGTGTTATCTTCTCAGGGAAGGGAAGAGACATTTTTGGTTAAGTTTGGATTGAACTTGGGTATTTCTTCCAAATTCGGGAATTTGTGGGGAGTTTCCTTTGTGGATGTTTATGCTTGTTTAAGTCTATTTGGTGGACTTAGTTGTAGAAGGGTGTTTGTATGCCTTTTGGGAGTTGGAAGTGTTTATGGGGGATTTTATTGAATGGATTGTTGTTGTACTGACTAGGACGGTCACAACGAGGGGTGGAAAGCGGATTTTTGGAGAAGTTTGTGGACCATTTTTTCTCTGTTTTTGTGAAAACAGGAGGTTGGTTGGAGTTTGTGTATTCTTGAATTCATAAGGTCAACTTACACGTTACCGGTAACGCTGTGGTTTTGTTGCTTATGATTCCTTGTTTGGGGGTTGGAGATTTGGTGTACCTGGTTGAAGGTGGTTTGGGGATTTTGTGTTTGTTTCAGCATTTTTCAGCAGGAGCAGTACCATCTTGTTGTGTTGGTGGACTAAGACCGTGTTGTTGTTTGGGTCCCCCATTTGCATTGAGTACTGCTTATGCTTCACCTTCACTGCTCTGAGCAGGAAGGGGGAGTTGTTGATTAAACTGTTCTTTTATACCTGATTCAGTGGTTCCTCTTATTTCATCTGTTTGTTTACTTGTGGTGTCTCCAAAGGTGTGGCAGTTGAGTTTAGCTGTAAACTCTCAAGTTGTCTTCTGGCCCTCACCCTCAGGGCGACTACTTCGTCCCTGAGGGTGAAAGTGCAGCATCGCAAAACTGCATTAAAGCTATTAGAACACTTGTAAACGCGACAGTAGTCCTAGCTTGCACCGGGAAGTCAAAGTCTACAAAATCTGGTGGTCGTTTTCGAAAAAAACTTTATTCACGTACTGACTGATACACAGCAACAGAAATCAGTAATATCAGCATTACCATAATAACATCACTCCCGATACCGGATTCTCGAAGGACACAATCGCTTGTTATCTGCTCTTACATGTCTTCTGTCGTGCGCTCGACTCTTCTAGAATGCTGTATCTCACGTGTGTACTATCGCTAAAATGGTCGAAGTCGGATACATTCGGGGACACTGTACCCGTGGTACTCTGTCCGGGGGGACACTGTACCCAAGGTACTCTGTCACCGGTGCAACTGCACCCCAGTTTCAAATCTCTCCATTTGAACGAGAACGAGACTGCCAACATGCAGCAGTTTCTATAATCTCTCAATTTTAATATATAAAAAAACGGACATTTATAATCGTCGTTTAGCTTAAGATTACACCCG